>CM065461.1:4336751-4343843 GCA_032872475.1 Leptopilina myrica (nomen nudum)
ACTTTTTACAATTGATGTTGTAGCTTGAAAAAAGAGTTGGATTTAGAATAGTTTTGTTTTTATTATCGACAAAAATTTATAATTTAAAAAAAAGTAAGTATTATTTGTAAAGTTTATCTATAAAATAAAAAACTAAAAAATTTGATTTTTCAATGTATTAACTTCAATATAACGAAAGTCTCGCGAGACAACGAGACGATATCGAGACTATATTTGGCGATACCGATACCGATATCCAAAATTACAATATTTAACGAGACCGAGACGATACGAGATTTCATGTAGTATCGTGGACAGCACTAGATAGAAATGATTTCGGTATGTTAGAAATTTGGTTATGTTTAAGAATTTCTGTCTAGTTCTGTGCCAACGAAACTAATGTGAAATCTGGTTAAAAGGTTAGTGCGCTTTAGAAATGTTTGTCTAGTTCTAATGGTATAATTGAAATAAAAAATTTAGAAAAAAAATTGAAAATTTTAATAGTTATAAATCGATAAAGTGGGAACTAAAAAATGCACTTTTGTAATGCACTACCCAGATGCGAATTTGGGTAGACCGCCAAAGTTTGCAGGTTGGCCCAAGGTTGGCCTAACTTTGGCAAACGAAGTTTTAGTTGCCAGAGTTTGCCCAACTTCAGCAAGTAGTAGTGCCCACAGTTGGCCCGACTTTGCAAGCCAACCATTACTAGCAGAATTTAACCAACCGTCGAGCCAACTTTGGTAACAAAGGTTGGCACAACTCATCCTCGGTTTGTCCGATGGTTGGCAACTCTTCTTGGCACTTTCTCCTAATAAAATATAACATTATTTAAATTAAAATCATATATATATATATATATATATTAAAGTAATTAAATAAATAAAAATAATTAATATATTAATAAATTACAAAAAGGAAACTTGTGAAACAGTTTTATATTTTTAAATAAAAGATACTAATAATTATTTTTTGGATAGACAACAATAAACATATCCCAAACTAATTCGATCCTGAGAATCACAATAATCATCAATGTTTTTACATTCAATGTCTTCATCATCATCATCATCAACCTTCATTTTCTTTTCCAACTCTTCCACATTTAGATTATCTAACAAAAAATTTTTAAAAAATATTATTCAATTACAATAATAAAACAAAAAATTTTTTTTCTGTGAACATTTAACATCCTTAATATTAAGCAAATTGCTTAACCCTTTAACGCATAAAGAGACAAAATTTTGGCATGAAATTTAACGACTTTTTTCGGTACTTAAAAATCAATAGAAAAATCCACGAATCATCATTTCTTATGTTTTTATATGCGCTCTATCAAATGGTGTTGAAAAAAACATCAAAAATTTATAAACAAAAAAGTTATTAATGTTTTTTTATAAAGAAGTCCGATTTTTTCCCAATTTTTTTTAATTATCAATTTTTTCTACAATGAAATAGCGTAAAAATAATTGTAAATGTTGCAAATAACGTGACATAAATATATAACCTAGAAGATAGGACTATAGAGAAAATTATAAATTTAAATGGCGACTCAAAAATGGAGTTTGAAGTTAAATTTTTTTAAAAAATTTTTTCGAAAGTACAAAATGGTTTTAAGTTTTTAGATCGGCTTCAAATTTGTTAGTTGAGGGTTCCAATATGGCGGACAATTTAAAAAAAAACTCATAAAATTGGTTTGAAACTTGTTACTCGGAGGTTTTTGGGGTCGCTTTTCAAAAACTCGTTAGATTAGCAACACTAAAAACCTATAGGAAATAAATTTCAAGCTAATCTAATGAGTTTTTGAAAATTTGTCGGCCATATTGGATCCGCCATTTTGAATTTTGAAAATTGGACTTTAGATTCATAATCAGCTACCCCAAAAACCTTCGAGTAACAAGTTTCAAGCAAATTTAATGAGTTTTTGAAAAAATTGTCCGTCATATTGGATCCACCATTTTGAATTTTGAAAATTGGACTTCAGATTCGTGATCAGCGATCTCTAAAACCCCAAACTTCAAGCTGATCTAAAAACTTTGAACAATTTTGTACTTTTGAATAAATGTATAAATTTTTAATGTTTATTAGTTATAAACAATTATTTTAATTCATATTTATATAAATTATTGTTAGCTTTTCCAATGTGATTCTAATGTTATCGTAAAGAAAAAATTATACCTCTAAAGACTCATTTTAAGTCTTTTCCCTAGAAACTTAGAATGAGTCGAAGGGATATCATTTTTGTTGTAGTTTAAAATGAGTCTCATATGCGACTTATTTTGAGTCCGGTTTTTTCTGTAGTATGAAAACATAAGAAATTATGATTCGTGAATTTTTTATTGATTTTTAAGTACCGAAACAAGTCCTCAAATTTCATGCCAAAATTTTGTGCATTTGGGCGTTAAAGGGTTAATATTTTAATATATGATAATTATTTTTAATTTCTTTAATGACAGAACATCCAAGAGCTTATTTCACCAAACAAATTCAATTTAATTCATATTGAATTGAAAATTAAAGTACTTTAAGTAAATATTCATTGATTTGTAATTGAAAAATACAAACGGATATTGAAAAAATGAACATTCAATGATTTGTATTTGAAAAATTCAAAACTGTTATTGGAAATTCATTACAGTTATTGAAAATCCAATACTTTTATTAAATATTCATTACTGTTATTAAAAATTAAATATACTGTTAACATATTTTTCTCCAGATTTTTCTTTTTAAAATACTTCTTACATCTGGCTTGTTTTAAGATAATCAGTTAAGGGTTTGATCTTACAACAGGTCCTATTTTAAGACTTTTTAAATACCAGTTTTTTTATCATATAGGTTTATCTCAACTAAAAGATTGTGAAATTTTTCCAATGAAAGAAATCAGAGATTTACAAAAAGATAGAAGCTCGATCGAGCATTTTCGTGCTTTTAATTTTTTCTAGACGAGTCGAACCTCATAAAAAGCTTGAATAATTTTGAGTATTCGAGTGGAATCGAGTACTCGATACATCGAGCTAAGATCGACATCGGCTCGGCTAAAAAAATTACTTCTTGGCTTAGTTTTTCGAGCTTTTTTCAGACCTCTAAAAGAAATATTTTGAAAATTTACATTATTTCCTATAATTTTTTCTTTATACATAATTTATACATAATTTGAAATTTAAATTACATACCAGATTTTTCCTGAATTTCATTTTTACGTTTTCTTTCACCAACAACAGCTTTATTTTCACAAGTATTTTCTTTCAATTCGCTTGATTTCTTCAACAATACTGATAAATTTAAAAGTTTAATTCTTTCATATTCAATTAAAATTATTAGTAATATTTTTAAAAATTAAACAATTATAAACCTTTTAAAACATTTTAATATATGTTTGTAATGATATTCTTATAAATGTAAAACAATTATTATAAAAATTAATATAAAATCATAAAAAATTAAAACCATAATACATTATTACAATCATGAATAAAATTTTTTATTAGTACAACAGAAATGTAATATTACCAATAAAAAAAATGCTCCTATTACTGGGATTGCTCTAATTACTTGGATTTTTGTATAATACAATTATTTTACTATTATAGAATAATATAATATTTGAAAATATGTTAGAAAAAATTATTTTCGACCTACTCAATACCATTGTGCGTAAAAAACATATTTAAAGTATTACTTTTTGCATTATAATTTTCAAGTTTATTATTTCAAAGGCTGCTAAATCTAATCATCACAGTAGATAGCACATTCACCCTGACACAAAATTTTCAAAATTTGTGATCTTTTAGTTCATGATAAGAGGTAAATCTTCCAGTTCTTTCAAATTTGCTTAAAAGTATTTGCACCATTTACAAGCTTATTGAATATTCCATCTCACTGTCATAATAAACAAGACTAGTATATTAATTTATGCTTTATAAAAGGTTGAATAACAATGTTTTTATGGTAATTCATATTGAGAAATTCACAAATGATGCAAAAAGAAAAATAGTAAATAAAATTTATGAAAAAAGTGAAAATATCGATGATATCCCAGCTTAAAATCCCTGTACAGGTCCTGTGCAGGATTCCATACAGGATCTCGTACGGGATTTTGGGACAGGGTTCCTGTACAGGAACACGTGCAGGGTCCTGTACAGGAAACTTTTTAATTTTTTAAAGTTTTTATATGTTAAGCAGCATTTGACATACATAGACTTCACATTTTAATATGTTAGGCTCGTATATCCATGTTGGACAGTAAAATGTATTGCGCATTCGAGAAACTCATAGAAAACTACTGCGCAGGAGTTAAAAATATAAATAAATTAATTGAGGAAACCGTGTAGGATTCTTTACGGGTTCCCTACATGATCCTTTACACTTAAGTACCTGCAGTTTACAAAACTGCAAAGGTTCCTGTATAGAAACCTTTACAAAGTTTCCTGTCCTGGATCCTGTACAGGGATTTTAAGCTGGGTATATTCTACGAAAGAGGACTCAAAATAATATCTAAGTATAATGAAATAATTATCCAAGATGAGGAGAAAAAATAATTTGTAACTCAAATGACTCAAAGCTAAAAAAATTCTAATGCGAAAAAAACTCTAATCTTTCGATAAATGAAATTTAAATACTAGACATGTTTACTGTAATGGCGGCATGGAATAATCATAATGCTTGTAAATGGAACAAAGGCTTTCAAAACAGTTTAGAAAAATTTACCATGTACTAAAAGAACACAAATTTTAAGAATTTTAAATAAATTTGTATAAGCTGACAAAATTTGTCTGTGATTTCCAGGAGAAATTACATGTATTTTCTATTTAAAATTTCAGTCGACTACACAGAAAAAAACCAGACTCAAAATGAGTCGCATATGAGACTCATTTTCAACTGCAACAAAAATGATACCCCTTCGACTCATTCTGAGTTTCTAGGGAAAACACTCAAAATGAGTCTTAAGGGGTATCATCTTTTCTTTACGATAAAATTACAATCACATTGGAAAAACTAAGAATAATTTATAAAAATATGAATTAAAATAATTGTTTATAAATAATAAACACGTTGCACTTGTCAAAACATTAATATTTGCAGTCGATTTATTGTTTTTATGAGAAATAGAAATTTTTTTTTAAGTTAGACATTTGTCAATTGACAGACAGGGATGGGCAACCATAGAACACGAAACATGCGAAACACAAAAGAAAGTAACTAGAATATTGTTATTGTACTCATTTTGAGTCACTTGAAGTTGTCGATTACTCATTTCGAGACCGACTTCCAAATGAGTTGCAACAAAAATGAGTTGGGTTTTTTTCTGTGTAGAGGCACGTGTTAATATTGTTCGATTTGCTTCAAACTTTCATAAAAATTTGTTTTTTATACCTCGATTACTATCTTTAAAATTGTTCACAATAAGTGTTACCTGTCGATAAATATATACAAAATATTGGGTTTATAATAATTGCAGTTTTTGTTATGTTGTGTTATTTCATACATTTATTGTAAAAAATATTACTTTTCATTAATTTAAAAATACTTGAATATACTTTTATTTAAAAAATAAATTTATTGATTGAAAAGTTATTTAATAAAAGTGAATTAAACATAACAAAGTAAACAAATATCAATCTTAGCTCCATTTTATTAATCATGATAATATCTAATATGTTAATTACGCACACGTTAATTAATATATTTTGTTTTTTACTGGATTATTCATTATTTGATGTAAAGTTACAAGTATATTTTATACTCATAATGAATATGATTAGTTTCATTATGAGTCATTTTTATGTAAGCTCAAAATGAGACAAGGAGTCTCATTTCTGTTGCAACTCATTTTGAGTATCGCACACTACTTATTTCGAGACTAAGGTTTTTCTGTATATTTTATTATTTATTATATAATAATTATTTTAAAATGGTTCAGATGTGATTTTGAAAAATACAAAAACTTGAGATTTTTGTAAAAAATAAAAATTAAGTTTATAAATATTAATGAACCATTTTTAGTTAATCAATGGTTAACTTTAAATATATACCTTTAAATTGTTGTCGTAAAGAGAGTAAATTTTTATCAAACTCCTTCATTTGTTCAGAAATTTCTAAATCATCAGTATCCGATGATTCACTGAATTGAAATTCATCATTTTCAGTCATTTTAAGAGAATTTTAAATTATTAAAATAGATTTTATGTAGAATTGTAGGTTACAGTGTACTATTTAACATAAATAAAAACAAAGAAAGAACAAAATTAATTTTGTTCTTAACTTCTAGAAAATAATCTTATTATTTTATAAAGTTTTATTTCATATAAAATGTTACAATTTCGTTAACAATTTCAGAAAAATTTATATAATTCGATTCAATTAAAATATTTTCCTTTTTTTTAATTTTTTAAATAAATTAATAAATGTAGATTTTATTTTAGTTATTGATATCGCAGAGTAAATTATTGTTAGGGATTTTAAAAGTATGTATCTTATAATTCCAAAAAATAATTAATTCAGTTATTTTCTCTTATCATTTCTTTAAAAAAATATAATTTTTACAACGCAATCATAAAAATGGCGTTATTGGACGGCCCAATTGTCAGTCACAGTTGGGCCAACGGTCGGATTAACTTTGGCCGCCAAAGTTAAAAAACCGTTTACCAGATGGTCGGCCAGACCGTCACCCACAGTTCAGTCAATGGTAACAATAAATCATAAACCGAAACAGTAAATCTGTCGGCATAGGGCCAAATTAAAGCATAAACACCGTATTTCAATATCCAAAAACAAAAAAATTAATTTAAGTACACTTTAACCTTTAAATCCAAAGTGACAAACGCTGTTCCATAAACATATTGAAAACAACAGTACTTTTGACCATGTAAAGCAATTTAAATAAAAATTAGTCTCTCTAGGGGCCATCCACATTTTACGTTACTCTATTTTTGGACATTTTTGATCCACCTCTCCATGTCACACTTTATTACATACATTAGCGCCATTTTTTAGGTGTCACTAATTGTTTGACCCCCCCTCCCCCTTAAAGTGTGACGTAATATGTGGATGGCCCCCTAGGGGATTTTATGAGTGCTGCTTACTCATCTGTATTCAGATTTAAATATTCTAAAT
>CM065461.1:4344343-4619936 GCA_032872475.1 Leptopilina myrica (nomen nudum)
CATTTTGAATTTTGAAAATTGGACTTCAGATTCGTGATCAGCGATCTCTAAAACCCCAAACTTCAAGCTGATCTAAAAACTTTGAACAATTTTGTACTTTTGAATAAATGTATAAATTTTTAATGTTTATTAGTTATAAACAATTATTTTAATTCATATTTATATAAATTATTGTTAGCTTTTCCAATGTGATTCTAATGTTATCGTAAAGAAAAAATTATACCTCTAAAGACTCATTTTAAGTCTTTTCCCTAGAAACTTAGAATGAGTCGAAGGGATATCATTTTTGTTGTAGTTTAAAATGAGTCTCATATGCGACTTATTTTGAGTCCGGTTTTTTCTGTAGTATGAAAACATAAGAAATTATGATTCGTGAATTTTTTATTGATTTTTAAGTACCGAAACAAGTCCTCAAATTTCATGCCAAAATTTTGTGCATTTGGGCGTTAAAGGGTTAATATTTTAATATATGATAATTATTTTTAATTTCTTTAATGACAGAACATCCAAGAGCTTATTTCACCAAACAAATTCAATTTAATTCATATTGAATTGAAAATTAAAGTACTTTAAGTAAATATTCATTGATTTGTAATTGAAAAATACAAACGGATATTGAAAAAATGAACATTCAATGATTTGTATTTGAAAAATTCAAAACTGTTATTGGAAATTCATTACAGTTATTGAAAATCCAATACTTTTATTAAATATTCATTACTGTTATTAAAAATTAAATATACTGTTAACATATTTTTCTCCAGATTTTTCTTTTTAAAATACTTCTTACATCTGGCTTGTTTTAAGATAATCAGTTAAGGGTTTGATCTTACAACAGGTCCTATTTTAAGACTTTTTAAATACCAGTTTTTTTATCATATAGGTTTATCTCAACTAAAAGATTGTGAAATTTTTCCAATGAAAGAAATCAGAGATTTACAAAAAGATAGAAGCTCGATCGAGCATTTTCGTGCTTTTAATTTTTTCTAGACGAGTCGAACCTCATAAAAAGCTTGAATAATTTTGAGTATTCGAGTGGAATCGAGTACTCGATACATCGAGCTAAGATCGACATCGGCTCGGCTAAAAAAATTACTTCTTGGCTTAGTTTTTCGAGCTTTTTTCAGACCTCTAAAAGAAATATTTTGAAAATTTACATTATTTCCTATAATTTTTTTCTTTATACATAATTTATACATAATTTGAAATTTAAATTACATACCAGATTTTTCCTGAATTTCATTTTTACGTTTTCTTTCACCAACAACAGCTTTATTTTCACAAGTATTTTCTTTCAATTCGCTTGATTTCTTCAACAATACTGATAAATTTAAAAGTTTAATTCTTTCATATTCAATTAAAATTATTAGTAATATTTTTAAAAATTAAACAATTATAAACCTTTTAATACATTTTAATATATGTTTGTAATGTTATTCTGATAAATGTATAACAATTATTATAAAAAATTAATATAAAATCATAAAAAATTAAAACCATAATACATTATTACAATCATGAATAAAATTTTTTATTAGTACAACAGAAATGTAATATTACCAATAAAAAAAATGCTCCTATTACTGGGATTGCTCTAATTACTTGGATTTTTGTATAATACAATTATTTTACTATTATAGAATAATATAATATTTGAAAATATGTTAGAAAAAATTATTTTCGACCTACTCAATACCATTGTGCGTAAAAAACATATTTAAAGTATTACTTTTTGCATTATAATTTTCAAGTTTATTATTTCAAAGGCTGCTAAATCTAATCATCACAGTAGATAGCACATTCACCCTGACACAAAATTTTCAAAATTTGTGATCTTTTAGTTCATGATAAGAGGTAAATCTTCCAGTTCTTTCAAATTTGCTTAAAAGTATTTGCACCATTTACAAGCTTATTGAATATTCCATCTCACTGTCATAATAAACAAGACTAGTATATTAATTTATGCTTTTATAAAAGGTTGAATAACAATGTTTTTATGGTAATTCATATTGAGAAATTCACAAATGATGCAAAAAGAAAAATAGTAAATAAAATTTATGAAAAAAGTGAAAATATCGATGATATCCCAGCTTAAAATCCCTGTACAGGTCCTGTGCAGGATTCCATACAGGATCTCGTACGGGATTTTGGGACAGGGTTCCTGTACAGGAACACGTGCAGGGTCCTGTACAGGAAACTTTTTAATTTTTTAAAGTTTTTATATGTTAAGCAGCATTTGACATACATAGACTTCACATTTTAATATGTTAGGCTCGTATATCCATGTTGGACAGTAAAATGTATTGCGCATTCGAGAAACTCATAGAAAACTACTGCGCAGGAGTTAAAAATATAAATAAATTAATTGAGGAAACCGTGTAGGATTCTTTACGGGTTCCCTACATGATCCTTTACACTTAAGTACCTGCAGTTTACAAAACTGCAAAGGTTCCTGTATAGAAACCTTTACAAAGTTTCCTGTCCTGGATCCTGTACAGGGATTTTAAGCTGGGTATATTCTACGAAAGAGGACTCAAAATAATATCTAAGTATAATGAAATAATTATCCAAGATGAGGAGAAAAAATAATTTGTAACTCAAATGACTCAAAGCTAAAAAAATTCTAATGCGAAAAAAACTCTAATCTTTCGATAAATGAAATTTAAATACTAGACATGTTTACTGTAATGGCGGCATGGAATAATCATAATGCTTGTAAATGGAACAAAGGCTTTCAAAACAGTTTAGAAAAATTTACCATGTACTAAAAGAACACAAATTTTAAGAATTTTAAATAAATTTGTATAAGCTGACAAAATTTGTCTGTGATTTCCAGGAGAAATTACATGTATTTTCTATTTAAAATTTCAGTCGACTACACAGAAAAAAACCAGACTCAAAATGAGTCGCATATGAGACTCATTTTCAACTGCAACAAAAATGATACCCCTTCGACTCATTCTGAGTTTCTAGGGAAAACACTCAAAATGAGTCTTAAGGGGTATCATCTTTTCTTTACGATAAAATTACAATCACATTGGAAAAACTAAGAATAATTTATAAAAATATGAATTAAAATAATTGTTTATAAATAATAAACACGTTGCACTTGTCAAAACATTAATATTTGCAGTCGATTTATTGTTTTTATGAGAAATAGAAATTTTTTTTTAAGTTAGACATTTGTCAATTGACAGACAGGGATGGGCAACCATAGAACACGAAACATGCGAAACACAAAAGAAAGTAACTAGAATATTGTTATTGTACTCATTTTGAGTCACTTGAAGTTGTCGATTACTCATTTCGAGACCGACTTCCAAATGAGTTGCAACAAAAATGAGTTGGGTTTTTTTCTGTGTAGAGGCACGTGTTAATATTGTTCGATTTGCTTCAAACTTTCATAAAAATTTGTTTTTTATACCTCGATTACTATCTTTAAATTGTTCACAATAAGTGTTACCTGTCGATAAATATATACAAAATATTGGGTTTATAATAATTGCAGTTTTTGTTATGTTGTGTTATTTCATACATTTATTGTAAAAAATATTACTTTTCATTAATTTAAAAATACTTGAATATACTTTTATTTAAAAAATAAATTTATTGATTGAAAAGTTATTTAATAAAAGTGAATTAAACATAACAAAGTAAACAAATATCAATCTTAGCTCCATTTTATTAATCATGATAATATCTAATATGTTAATTACGCACACGTTAATTAATATATTTTGTTTTTTACTGGATTATTCATTATTTGATGTAAAGTTACAAGTATATTTTATACTCATAATGAATATGATTAGTTTCATTATGAGTCATTTTTATGTAAGCTCAAAATGAGACAAGGAGTCTCATTTCTGTTGCAACTCATTTTGAGTATCGCACACTACTTATTTCGAGACTAAGGTTTTTCTGTATATTTTATTATTTATTATATAATAATTATTTTAAAATGGTTCAGATGTGATTTTGAAAAATACAAAAACTTGAGATTTTTGTAAAAAATAAAAATTAAGTTTATAAATATTAATGAACCATTTTTAGTTAATCAATGGTTAACTTTAAATATATACCTTTAAATTGTTGTCGTAAAGAGAGTAAATTTTTATCAAACTCCTTCATTTGTTCAGAAATTTCTAAATCATCAGTATCCGATGATTCACTGAATTGAAATTCATCATTTTCAGTCATTTTAAGAGAATTTTAAATTATTAAAATAGATTTTATGTAGAATTGTAGGTTACAGTGTACTATTTAACATAAATAAAAACAAAGAAAGAACAAAATTAATTTTGTTCTTAACTTCTAGAAAATAATCTTATTATTTTATAAAGTTTTATTTCATATAAAATGTTACAATTTCGTTAACAATTTCAGAAAAATTTATATAATTCGATTCAATTAAAATATTTTCCTTTTTTTTAATTTTTTAAATAAATTAATAAATGTAGATTTTATTTTAGTTATTGATATCGCAGAGTAAATTATTGTTAGGGATTTTAAAAGTATGTATCTTATAATTCCAAAAAATAATTAATTCAGTTATTTTCTCTTATCATTTCTTTAAAAAATATAATTTTTACAACGCAATCATAAAAATGGCGTTATTGGACGGCCCAATTGTCAGTCACAGTTGGGCCAACGGTCGGATTAACTTTGGCCGCCAAAGTTAAAAAACCGTTTACCAGATGGTCGGCCAGACCGTCACCCACAGTTCAGTCAATGGTAACAATAAATCATAAACCGAAACAGTAAATCTGTCGGCATAGGGCCAAATTAAAGCATAAACACCGTATTTCAATATCCAAAAACAAAAAAATTAATTTAAGTACACTTTAACCTTTAAATCCAAAGTGACAAACGCTGTTCCATAAACATATTGAAAACAACAGTACTTTTGACCATGTAAAGCAATTTAAATAAAAATTAGTCTCTCTAGGGGCCATCCACATATTACGTCACACTATTTTTCGACATTTTTGACCCCCCCCCCCACCCCCATGTCACACTCTATTACATACATTAGCGCCATTTTCTCTGCAGGGTGTCACAAATTGTTTGACCCCCCCGCCCCCTTAAAGTGTGACGTAATATGTGGATGGCCCCCTAGGGGATTTTATGAGTGCTGCTTACTCATCTGTATTCAGATTTAAATATTCTAAATGGCGGATCCAATATTGCAGAATTTTTTTTTAATTTTACATTTTTATAATAAGAGGCGTAAATTATTTTTAAAAATTGGTCCGACACTTGTAATTTTTATATTTTTTTGCAGATTTGTAAGCATCGATCATAAAGAACCCCAGAGAGACTAATTTTTACTTTAATTGCCTTACAGCTTACATTGTTAAAAGCAAGGGCGTAGCCAGGGGGGGGGTTTGGGGGTTAAACCCCCCCAAATCTTGGAAAAAATATATTTGAAGCCTAAAGTGCTTATAAATGTTTGATAATTTATTTATAATAATATATTTTACTAATATTAATTATTATATGTGCTTATAAAATAAACGTATTATTCAATTTATGCTAATTTTCTTTAAAGATTCTCTTATCAAATTCAATAAAACTCTCTCTAAAACTTATTTTTGGCTACGCCCCTGGTTAAAAGTAATGTTATTTTTAATACGTTTTGAAAACATTTAAAAGATGCATTCGATTCAATAACAATTGTTTTTTCCCATATTTTCAATTCTAAAAAAGTATTTCTACAACACTCGGCAATTAAAGATGGTAACTATTTTTTTAAAATTTTTAGGCCTTTACCAATATTAGGGAGAAAGGGGCTTCCGTTGACAAAGAATACGTTATAAATATATATCTATCTATCTTATAAAAAGATATCGCCGCCAACGCCAACGCCGCCGCCGTTGTTTCAAGATTCTGTAAGGGCGCCTTATCCCAAAGGGTCCGTCAAAACTTATGTAAAAATTGACCTATTTTTTGACCTATAGGTCACAAAGATAAGTCAAATTTTATGTCAAAATAGACCTATTTTTTTACCTATAGGTCAAAAAGAGAATAAGTAATATTACATCAAAATCCATGTTTAATTAGACCTATTTTTTGACCAATATGTCAAAGAGTGGTCCCCGTGCAAGTCCTTACATTATGTCAAAATACAAAATACAAATACAAATACAAAATACAAATACACAGAACTACAGGTTTTAAAAGGGGCCTTAATGTGGGTCATCACATTACGTCAAAATTTGATCTGTGTTTTACCTACAATCTTTATATTATCCAGAAATAGAGACAGGATTTCTAAGGGCCGTCAAAACTTATGTCTAATTTGACATATTTTTTGACCTCTACACGCAAAAAAAAGGTTGGATAATATATCCAATTTTTATTGGATAGAAGGAAATTAGCTGTTATACCTATGTAAAATCATATATGAACAAACGGCGTTGGTTCCAGTGACAATTTTAAATTTATACTCATGATTAGTCATTATATCTATTTAGTTGGATACGGTTTCCAACGAGTTGGATGTAGCAGCCAACTGAAATTTGTAAGTCCCGATTCCTATGATGCGTATGCGCTGTCAACAAATTGCGACTAGATTCCGACAATTTCGTGCGTGAACGTGAACTGTCAAGACAAAAAATACTATAATGTACGAAAACACGATGAATTTTTTGAAAATAATCGCGCTGACAAACTGTGAACATAATAACATTGTTAAACGAAAGTGATTAAGTGAAAGTGAAAGTGTCAAGTAATAGAGTAGCAAAATTGAAATCAAAGTTTGTAAAATTCTGTCTTCGTTTTACAGAGAATCTTATACATTATGAAACACTATTATCTCTTAAAGAGAATATGATTTTGATAAATTGATTTATTTGTGATGAGGAACAATCGCTCCACGATGAGGAATACCTAACGCGAATAATTTTTTTAGGTTATGTTTGTTAATTTTAAAGTAAAAAATCATAAAGAGAATTAATTTTCAGTGTTAACTAATGATATTTAAATCATAATTATATCTAAAACATTCAATAAGAATTAAATTAGTAAAATCAAATAAACAAATAATTTTATGAATATTCATGTGTAAATTTAATTAAATACGTAAAATATAAATGGTTATGTCAATTTTGAGGGCAGTATTGACCTAAACGTCTAAAGTTGACAAACAATTTATGCTACCCTCAAAATTTAGGTCAATTTTAAGGGCAGTATTGACCTTAACGTCTACAGTTGACAAATATTTCATGCTACCCTCAAAATTTAGGACAATTTTAAGGACAGTTTTGACCTACGGGTTAATTTACTCTAACTTATTACTATGCATTCATATTAAGAGAATATAATTTAAAAATTAAAATAAATATAAGAAATTGTTAAGGGATTGACGCGCGAAGCGCGCAGGGGGGCGAAGCCCCCCTGGTATATATATATATATATATATATATATTTATTTATATATACTAAGGGGGCTCCTCTCCCCTGCGCGCCAACCCCTATTTAAAATTTATATTTACTTCTATGGATAATATAAAGTTATCAAAAGATATCATTAATTTTATAATAACATAACGGCCAGCAAGTAAAAAATTTGTCGTCTGACATAGGTCATTGTCTCTGACTCGAATAATAGGATACTTCTTTTTAACCTATGTTTAAAAAAATATAGGTCAAATTAAACATAAATTTTGACGTAATGTAAGGGCCTACATGGAGATCACTGTCTGACTAGTAGGTTAAAAGTAGGTCAATTTTGACATAAATTTTGACGACTTCTTTGGGAAAGGTCGCTCTTACAGAAGCTTGAAACAGCGGCGGCGAATGCTCTAAATTTGTAGGGAAATCTGTACTGTTAGAAATTTTTGTACGATTTTTTAAAACCAAGCAACGGAAGTTTTATGCAGTAACATATTACGTAAAATTTAGAAACGTTTTATTATTTTCAGATACATAGGACTAAACAAATATTCAGTCCAATTCACCAAAAATTTGGTTACCGTTTCGTAATTTTCAGTATAATGGGTAAAAACAGCATAAAACTTCCGTTGCTATTTTCTGAAAATTTTGTTACAGTTTCATAATTTTTCTACATAAATCATTTGAATATTCGTGTTAAAAATTTAAATTGTTTATATTATATTTTAATATATTAAAATATTAAAATAAATGTAAATTAATTTTAAAAAAATTATTATTAACATTTTTTCGAAAGTATCTATTTATCTATCTACGACGATTTGAACTCTCAGCCTTATAGTGCTGTCTGTGCGTAGGGTTTTTTTTAATGGAGCCTCCAACCATTGGGAGAGCGCCTAGACGCGCTCAACCAAGGAAGACTGTAAGAATATGCTGTAAAGTATCAGTTTTCTAACTTCTATGGAGTTTCGAAAAATTCAATCTCTTTAAAACTGTTGAACAACCGATTCATTGTATTGTTAACATTTGGTAATTATCCAGATAAGCAGCTTTTCCCAATTTTGCTTATTTTTTGATAATTATTTTTGGAAAAGCTTTCAATCAGCTAGAAAATGAAAAATTCGTTGGGGGAGGACGAAAAAGTTCATTACCGAAAGCCAGGGATGGGAAACGAAAATAAAATTTTTGTTTTTTGCATATAACTTTCTCAAAACTAATAATATCAAAAAATTTCCTTTATAAGAGTTGTAGATCATGTCAAAATACATCTTTTTTATTTTATACAATTTCTTTCTAAATTGAGTATTTTTCGATAAAATTAAAAAATCCGTAATAATGATGTACGGAAGAATAAGGTGCCTCAAGGAGAGACAACAACAAAGGCGGGCGGGCCGCAACTTGCTTCGTTTCCTTTTCAAAGGGGTTTTCTACAACAGCTTTTTTTCATCAACACGAGCAAAATGCACGATTCAAAATAGTTGCGCGCGCATCGTTTTCACATTCATTTCAATGAAAAAAAGCTGTTGTAGAAAGCCTCTGATGCAAAAAAAGAGAGTCAAATTGACATTCTAGTTGGTACTAGAAGGTACCGAACCCAGACCCGACCCGCCTCCACCGTGTACCTAAAAAAGGACTTTTTTAAGCTGCCTTAATGAGAGACTACTACAAAGTAGCAGCTTAGATTACATTTCTCGTCATCCAGAAGCTTTAAGAATTCAAAGCACGAAAATTCACTACCTTGACAGTCAATGGTTGAAACAAATATAAGTGTAAATTGGCGCTTCCTTCAGGAATTTCACTAATTCACTAATTTAATTAGTGAAAGAATTACAAAGAAATGGTGTTTTACTTTATACATATTACTCTTATTAGTTAAATAAAATTTGTCCATTAGAATGCTTTATATATAAAGTGTTTTAAATAGTCGAGCTTTATTTAACAAATAAGAGCATTTTTCTAGCGCAAGCGCAGTTGCGTTTAGGAACGGTCGTTGGCATCTCTACGAACACTCCCGAACTCATCCGAAGTGCTTATTTACTTTTTGCGCACTGTTTCACAGTATTTCTTAGTTCAACTCCATCTGTTTACAAATAGAAGAACTTCACATAAGCACATGCGAACTCATCATTTGTACAGAGTTCAAATCTCGACAACTTTTCCCAAACGAAAAGTACGCAAAGCCCTTTGCTCACTTTTCTATTCGATATCTTGAAACGTATTTCACAGAAGTTTCAGTATTTAGTAAGCGCAAAGTCACTTACCTTATTTATTTTACTGTAATTCGTCAATTTTCAGTAATTCTACAAACTAAAACATTAATTTTTTATTAAAAATTTATCAAATGTTTAATTTTTACAATGTTTATTAGATGCGAATTTTCATTATGATTCCATTGATACCGAAAACTCATTTTTTATAAAAATGACACTCACCGCCCTTTTTCTATTGGAGGGCAGTAAAAATATGTGACGGTCCTCGACAAAAGGTGCCTTAGCTCCCAAAAAATAAATGTCTGATTTTAATAGTACTTTATAGATTTTGAGTTCCTCTTTCAAGTAGAAAAGTCAAAAATACTTTTTACTTATAGATTTTTCTATAAATGTTCAAACATGAGCATAATTTTAACCAATCAGGAAAATACAGATTCTAATACGTTTCCCGTAAAATTCACATTCGAGAGCTAAGGCACGATTTTTCGTGGACTGTCACATATGTGTCTTTTTGACCTGTAGGTTAAAAATAGGTCAATTTTGACATAAGTTCTTACGACCCCTTTGGAGAAGCGCCCTTACATAGTCTTGTAACAGCGGTGGCCGCGATTGCCCTAAATTTTGAGGGAGGATCAAGTGAAAGGGGGTTTATTCGTCAAATTTTGATATGTAAATAAAAACTACCCTTAAAATAGACCTACATTTTTAGGACAGAAGAAATTGTTTGTCAATTTTAGACGTGAAAGTTAAAACAATTCTTTGTAAATAGTGTAGGTCAAATTAAACATAGATTTTAACGTAATGTAGGGTCATTATTGTTATTGCGCCATTATATCAAAAATAGGTTAATTAGACATAGATTTTGACGTAATGTAATCTCGATGGTATTATTAACTATGAACCTATACTTAATGTTAACTTAATAAAATTAATAAGAATTCCTAATCATTATAATTATAATCTTGTGGGTTGATTCAATAAACCGAAGCCTTGTAAAAACAACCCTGGAAATTTAAGGTGTAAACGGAATCAGCACCGTTAAACAAGGATAGACTTATGTGAAAATCATGGACTGAATTTAAGGTGAAAACGGAGTCAGACTTTTTTGCCTGTGAAGTTTTTAACACAGCTCAGTTCGACTCGAAAATACTCGATTAAACTTTGGAGCTTTTACAGCTCTATTTTTGTAGATATAAATGAGATTAACTAGTTATTGGACAATGTAAAATTACAATAAAAATCAAAATTGTAATAATTCAGCAATCTCCTTTACATATTGTGGATCTTAAAAAAAAAAAAAAAAAAATTATTAGAGAAAATAAAAATTTTTTTTTCTTACTAGAGAAAAAAAATTTTTTTCCTTACTAGAAAAAAATTTTTTTTTCTTACTAGAATTTTTTTTTTTTTAACCCATTAACGCCCAACTCGTGAAAATTTTTTGCTCATTTTCAAGATACGTAATTATAAATAAAACGGTTGACAATTTAAACCAAAGGTACATTTTCTAAAGGTTTTAGAAGTGCTCTTTCCGATTCCGGTGTCAAAAATAAAATTCGTCAAAACCAAAATTAAATATGCCGGTTTTAATGTCAAAAAACACAAAAAAAATTCATTTTTTCAAGTTTGACATTTTTTTTCACCTCGAAAAAGTGTAAGAATAAAATTCAAGTTTCAACCATCGGTGCATAAAAATTATACACTTTCAAGAAACGTAAAGTACAATTAAAAATTTCAAGATGGCGGACCAATATGGCGTCAAATCTAAAGTAAAATTTGAAAATTATTGGCAAAATTTGTCAAATTGCCCAAAAGTCAATGGATTCGCCTAAAATTTGTTACTCGGGTGTTTTTAGGGTCGCTGATTAAGAAAATAAACTTCATTTTCAAAAATTCAAAATGGCGGATCCAAAATGGCTGACGAGTTTTACAAAAATTTATCGAATTCACTTGAAACTTGTTACTCGGGGGTTTTCGGGGTCGCTGACTATGAATATAAACTTCAGTTTAAAAAATTAAAAATGGCGGATTTAATATGGCGGACGAATTTTACAAAAATTTATCGAATTCACTTTAAACTTGTTAGTCGGGGGTTTTCGGGGTCGCTGTTTACGAATATAAATTTTATTTTTAAACATTCCGAATGCCGGATTTAATATGGCGGACAAGAATCTTTAAATTTTATTCTATTGACTTAAATTTTGTTGGTAAGGGGTTTTTAAAGATAATTTTGAATCTCTTGGCGGACAGCAAAATTGAAAAACTTATTTAATTTGTTCTCGGTATTGTTTATGCACAGCCATATGTATGTGAGAGACTATACTATACTCGTATGACAAAAAAGAAAATATCATTTTTTTTAGTGTAATTAGAAAGGAAGCAAGTTGATATATAGAGTAGATGATACGTATATGCATATTCTGCAATTGCCATTGGTGGTCCACGGTTGCATTTGAAGTATAATAGGAATATTATTTTTTACATACGTTATGTTTCTCTGGTCCTTTAAAATAGTAAAACTCGTCAGCCATTTTGGATCCGCCATTTTGAATTTTTTAAAATGAAGTTTATATTCGTAGTCAGCGACCCCGAAAACCCCCGAGTAACAAGTTTCAAGTGAATTCGATAAATTTTTGTAAAACTCGTCAGCCATTTTGGATCCGCCATTTTGAATTTTTGAAAATGAAGTTTATTTTCGTAATCAGCGACCCTAAAAACCCACGAGTAACAAATTTTAGGCGAATCCATTGACTTTTGGGCAATTTGACAAATTTTGCCAAAAATTTTCAAATTTTACTTTAGATTTGACGCCATATTGGTCCGCCATCTTGAAATTTTTAATTCTACTTTACGTTTCTTGAAAGTGTATAATTTTTATGCACCGATGGTTGAAACTTGAATTTTATTCTTACACTTTTTCGAGGTGAAAAAAAATGTCAAACTTGAAAAAATGAATTTTTTTTGTGTTTTTTGACATTAAAACCGGCATATTTAATTTTGGTTTGGACGAAATTAATTTTTGACACCGGAATCGGAAAGAGCACATCCAAAACCTTTAGAAAATGTACCTTTGGTTTAAATTGTCAACCGTTTTATTTATAATTACGTATCTTGAAAATGAGCAAAAAATTTTCACGAGTTGGGCGTTAATGGGTTAAATATAGAGAAAACAATTTTTTTTTCATTATTATTATTTTTTTTTTTTGTGTCTAAACGATATCGACTCTAATGGGCCATTAATGTCTGCCGAGATCTGACTGCCAATATTGGGCCATTAATGTCTGCCGATATCTGGCTGTCAACGTCCAACCGTGGTTAACACCACAAGAGTCGGCGCAAAGTTGGACCAATATTGTCTGCCAAGTCTCGATGCCAGTTTTGCTAATACTGGGCCAATGTTGGGCCGCGTTGCTCTTCGCACTTGTGGCTTATTTAGGTTTAGCAGCCGTAAAGTAGTGTCTATTTACATGAAGTATATATATTTTCTGTTTGTTTTGTGGAGTCAAAATAGAGTTTAATATTGAAAAATTGTATTAAAATCTCAACCTACATTTTTAGAATCAAAGTATAGGGTTTAAATTTCGATTCATGTGGTGCAGATAAAATTCTTGCTTTTACCCAATAGGGGAGACCGAGGCGTAATGGCTAAGGGGCGTAATGAATAATTGTAATTTGTTTAAAAACCGTAAATTGTAATAATTTCGCACAATAGACAAGTTATTGTACTTGGTATACTGCAAGTTTGTCGGAAGTTTCATTAATATTTATTCATTATTGTAAGAAATATAGTAAAAAAACTATTTTTGACATACGAAAGTAACTTTTCAAAATTTTCGTTTTTTCGTTCTATTTTTTGCAAAAATTGCTTTAAAAAACAAACTGAAATGAGGTTTCGATCTTGATACGTTTGTTTTTAAGGGACAATTCGAGATTTTTGATTCACACTTCCGGTATTGTTAAAAAAAGCCAAATATTTGCCGAACACCCCCGGGGCGTAATGGCTACTTTTTCCCGGGGCGTGTTGGCTAATGCAATATGCTATGTATAAAAAGCAACGTACCATATCGGCGAAGTGTAGGTTTGTTTTCGCGGTTACTTGTCACTTAGTTTAAGTATGTTTAGGTGTTTTTAACAAGATTTTAAAGTTTTGGTCTAAAATTTACAAATAGTAGATTTGAAGCCACGATTTTAATGAGAAATTACAAAAAAATTGAGAGAGTGCCAATATCACAGAATATTATTGAAAAAGCGATGAGAAGTATTGCTGAATAAAAATAGCATTCACGGAATACCCAGGAACCTTAATTTACAATATACAATAAAATTGGAAACTAGATAATAATTAGCAATCATTATTCATTACGCCCCGGGAGTTATCCATTACGCCCTGGTTAGGGGCGTATTTTGGAGCTCTACATTGCTCCAGAAAAACTGCTGTAGAATAAAAAGCAAGAGTCATATCGGGACGTTCGTAGTCTTAAAAGTAAGCTGAGATACCAGAGTAACTTTTCTGAGAGATAAACATTCAATTAGGACAAAAGTGTCCGAGTAAAACAACAAAGAGTGAAAAGTTAGCCATTACGCCCCGGTCTCCCCTACTTCTCTCTTAGTTAAGGGTTCAGAATTTACAAAAAAATTGAGTTCCTCCACAACACAGAAATTTTCCTAAACATTTATTAAATATTTACTTGCAATATTCTGCATATTTAACTGAAAAGTTTAGTAAAAATTGTGTAAAGATTTATATGTCCCAATTAAATAAGCGTTTAGTGTGAACATTTTCTGAAGATTTCATTGATATGTTCAGGAAAGTTTCGCGCTAAACACTTTTTTAATTGGGACATATAAATATTTACACAATTTTCACTAAACATTGCAAATAAATATTTCGAATATTGCAAGTAAATATTTAAACTCTAAATTTTTAGGAAAGTTTCGGTGCTGTGGGTTTATTTTACCAAAAATCAATTTATAAGGACTAATGTTACTATCAGGATGTTAAATGTAAATTTTTGGGTAATAGTCATCTAACGAAAGTATTCTACAAAAAATCGATAGTTTAAAGTCTTTAAGCTACTTATTAAATTAATGAATTAATTCCCAAGTGCGAAATGGCAGGACTGTAAATACGGCCATAGATTGATACAGTAATGTCTGCTAAAATATGTACTGGGCAAATAATGGTACCGATCTTTAATTATTACACATTTTATAACGGCAAATTCATACTGCCAATGACGAGACGTGTTTTGGCCGATTATTGAGACAATGATGCCGCCAATTATCAGATACTTCAATTTTCCCATATCGGTCCGACTATCGGCCCAATAATGGCACGTTCACGGCAAAGCTGAACAATTCTTAATGCTAAAATATAATTATCAGTGATTTAACAAAGATTGACCCATAAGGGCGGCACAGTAATAGCACATTAATAGCTAAAATGTTGTATCCACGGTGGCAAATTATAATTGTCAATATTGGAATGTAGATCGGTCCAATAATGTCACAATAATGGATCTTAAAGTTCTGTATCGTTGTTAGAAAATAACCAAATAAGACCAATAATACTAATGAGTAGTACTCCAATAGTACTAATGAGTATACTAATGAGTAGAGTTTTGGGTCTTTAATGGCAAATTACAATTGTCAATATTGGGACGTAGCACATTCTTGGCATATCAATTACTAAAAAATTGTATCAAAGATAACAAATTATAATTGTGAATATTGAAACGAACCTCGGCTCAATAATGGAACATTATTAGACCATTAAAGACTAAAATGTTGTATCTAAAATAGCAAATTATAATTGCCAATATTAGAACGTAGGTTGGCTCAGTACACTGCAAAAATATGTTTAAGATGTTTTTATACTCACTTCTAAGATGTTATGGTAGTCACTTTTTAGTCATTTAAAATATCTTAATTTAAGATATTAAAACCATCTTCCTTCTCTTTTTAGCATATTTTTTGGGAAAAAAGTTTTGATGTTAAGTATGGGCTTATATGTAAGACATTTTATGCATCTTAGGTTTCAGTACCTTAAATTGTTTTTACATCTTACAATTCACAAGTAACTTATCGCTAAATATCTTTTTGAGACAGAAACATCTTAATTTAAGATACTTTAAAAAACTTACAGAAGTGTCTTACTTTTTTAAGATAGAAGAAACATCTAAGACGTATAAAGCATCTTAAAAATCCGTAAGATAATTAATGGCAAAAATATTGTATTAATGAAGGCAAATTATAATTGCCAATAATGCGACGTAGACCGGCCCAATAATTAAAAAAAATAATTTTATTTTCTTTTTCTTTACCAAAATTGGGAGAGTAATGGTAGCCAATATTGGGCCATCAATGTCTGTCGAGTGTTGTCCAGTACTGAAAACAAACATTGGGCGAAGAAACGGCTTCAATATTGGGCCAATAATGGATGTCGTTTGTTGGCTGACGACGTTCAGCCATATTTAACATTCCAAGAGTCGGCGCAAAGTTGGACAAATACTGTCTGACATGATTCACTTTTTCAAGGGACTAAGTAATTATCAATTTTTAGTTAATATTTTCTTATTCATTAATGATAGAACGTCCAACATCCTTCCGGCAGGACCAAAAAGACTCAGGTGAGTCCGTCCGAAATCGCTAAATAAAACTAACATGGATTGACATAAACAAAAAGTAATATATATCGTTGAAAAGGTGATGAAACAAGCTTTCAGCGCATGTAAATGTCGAGCTTGTAAGTTCAAACCGAAGAGCAGGGTAGCTTAAAGAATTTGTTTTTATCTGCTCCCATATTAATTTTATAAAGCAAATTTGAAGAGAGTTTTTATTCAATTGGCCGCAATTTTGCTGATTAACATTAAAAATGAATTTTTTTTAAATTAAACAAGTAGGTTTCATTCTTTCAACGTTTCTGAAGAAAAAAAGACTAGATCGGCCAAAATATATTGATTTTTGTGGATTTTACATTAAATTTACCAAAAAATGTTTTTTTTACTTTTTAGAAACAGCAAGTTTAAGAAGACCGAAGGAGACCGGAAAATAAAAATTGAATTCCCTTTTTTTAAAAGCCTTATTTTCGGAACATCCTTCCGGCAGGACGGGCGTTTGGACGTTCTATCATTAACACGCAAACATTCAATGAAGAAAATAATTTTGAAATCAAAACACATCATTGCTTTTTTGTTGCACAGAATTATTACTCCGATACTTGAACCAATATTGGAAAAATTGATTATCCAATTGATCTAGCTATGAGACTTTTTGAATGCTCGTTGTTACAATTTTGGCATTTAACACTTGTTAACTTATATTTTTGTGCTTATAACTTGAAAATAAACAAGCTTTTTAAAATTTTACAGATTTATTAATAATAGAAAGACAGTTTCATTAGAATGGCGACATATGAAACAAATGATGATTCGTCATCGTAAAAAAGCGGGCTACAAGCAATTTAATAATTTAGATGAACTGTCTGATAGTATAAGGGAAAACGAGAAAATAAACCATATATATCAAGGAATTGTTAGAGCTGGCAGAGAACGTGCTATAATATTTTCTAGCACGGAATTGCTAAAGACATTAAATGAGCAGGAAGAACTATATATGGATGGGACTTTCAAAGTAAATTAAATTAGAAATTTTGTTTTTAATGCAAACATATTTTTAAAATCTCTATTACAAAAAGTATTTTTTTCTAATTTTTGATAATTTAAAAATCCCAGGTGTGAATTTAGGTTGGCCGACAGACTTTGAAAGTCAGCTCAAGGTTGGCCTAACTTTAGTAAGTGAAGTTCTGGTTGTCAAAGTTTAACCAATTTTGGCCAATATCAGTGTCCACAGTTGGCCCGACTTTGTATGTCAATCATTACATGCACAGTTTAATAAGCTATCAAGCTTACTTGGGGTTAGTTCATCGAAACTAAGTTCAAAAGACGTTATGTTATTTGGTTGGCCGAACTCTAGGCCATGCTTGGTCTGACGGTTTGCACAACTTATAATTCGCCGGTTAAATTACTTACACATTTATAGTCGGCCGAATTCTAGGCCATGGTTGGCAAGCTCTGTTAATCGCAGTTTAAATAACTTAAACTTTCTTGGCCGGCTGCACTCAAGGACACCGTTGGCCTGCTCTCTAAATCTGAATATGTGAAATTTCACTTATTCTACGTTATAAGTCGTCTTCTCGATCAATAAGTGCATATACACTTATAAATAAATAAATTTTTCATTTATTTTGAATGAAATTTCACTTATTACAAGTGTATATGCACTTCATGATCGAGAAGACGACTTATAACTTAGAAATAAGTGAATTTTCACACATTCAGATTTACAGAGTAGGCAAAAAGCGAATCAACATGTCTCTAGCATTATTCATAACACATTTCTCTCCGTGTAGTGTTTGAAAAAACTCTGTAGATCGCAGTTGAATTGACTTACACTTTCATTGCCGTCTGAACTGTAGGCTACTGTTGGTCTGACGGTTGTATAGCTTTTGTATACATTTAAAGTTGTCTAGGGGAAATGGCCAATTCAAATATTTTACTATTGCAAAAGTAATTTTAAATGTTTAAAATTTTATAAACAGTTAAATATATATTTTTAAAAAGTTACATGAAAACTGTAGTTAGTAAATTCATTGACAAGTGTTCAGAATGCGGCAAAAAGAAGAAAAAATTAATGTAATTGATTTAAAAATAAGTTAAAGTTAATAGCGAAAAAGAATTCTCCTCGCCAAATGCATTTTTTTAAAAACTTAAATTTGAAGATTGTTATAAAAATATTTTATTTTATCTTTCATTACTTCAAAGTAAAATGTTTAATATGTGTGGAATTCCAGGAGTAATTTACTACTTTTCGGAGTACCCTCACCGATTTCTTTCAAACTTGGTAGTATTACATTTGTTGGTCTAAAGTTTCAGAAAATCAATTTTTTAAGAAAAATCAATTGTTTATTTAAAAGTTACAACAATTGCTCAAAATTGTTTAAATGCCCATATCTTTTAAACGGTACAAGATAATTGAGTTTTCTTTTTTGCTAAACATTCATAAAGACGAGACGCTTCAAAAATGTTACTAACATTTTTTTTTCTTATTTTGTTAATTAAAAAAGTTATTTAAATAAATAATATTAACTATTGATCAGGAATTCAAAATTCAATGACTTACCAACCAAAAAATTCCTTTTTTTTCACACTTTTATATTCCGAAGAAAAAAAGTTGCTAGAGTTTTTCAATAACTTATAATTTAAACATTGATTCGCTTGTTTACAATTTTTGTCCAGCTAAATGATCAGCGGTTGTCTCTTGCGCTTGACTACTGCTACGTCACGTCCGTCTATAAATATTTAACAACCGTGGAAAAATTGAGGTTATGTTTCATCAAAAAGAAGCATTTTAATCTTTTTAAAGTTTTTAGCAGTAAATCAATTAATTTTTGTTTAATCAAAACAAAGCATTTTAATCTTTTTAATGTTTTTAGCACTAAAAACTTTAAAAAGATTGAAATGCTTTGTTTTGATTAAACATAACCTTAATTTTTCCACGGTTGTCAAATATTTATAGACGGACGTGACGTAACAGTAGTCGCGCGCAAGAGACACCAGCTGATCATTTAGATGGAAAATAATTGTAAACAAGCGAATCATTGTTTAAATTATAAGTTATTGAAAAACTCTAGCAACTTTTTTTCTTCGGAATATAAAAGTGTGAAAAAAAGGAATTTTTTGGTTGGTAAGTCATTGAATTTTGAATTCCTGATCAAAAGTTAATATTATTTATTTAAATAACTTTTTTAATTAACAAAATTAGAAAAAAATGTTAGTAACATTTTTGAAGCGTCTCGTCTTTATGAATGTTTGGCAAAAAAGAAAACTCAATTATCTTGTACCGTTTAAATAATATGGGCATTTAAACAATTTTGAGCAATTGTTGTAACTTTTAAATAAACAATTGATTTTTCTTAAAAAATTGATTTTCTAAAACTTTAGACCAACAAATGTAATACTACCAAGTTTGAAAGAAATCGGTGAGGGTACTCCGAAAAGTAGTAAATTACTCCTGGAATGCCACATGTTTAATTACCAATAAAAGTTTTTACAAATATTCCTTTCCTTTAGTTTTCACAATCCTTTAAAAAAACTAAGTTTTCAAGCCAACCATCGCCAACAATGTCCATTGGTTTATTTATCATCTGTATGGTTAAACCATCCTCTGGCATGAGAAGGTGAACCGACCTTGTATAATTTAGCTCAACTTTGAACCGACAAAAAATCGCACCTGGGAACTTATTTCAGTTTTCAAAAAATATATTAAACAATTTTTCAAATAATTTCAATTTTATAAAATAAAATTGAAAATAATTATTTACATGTTGAAGAGATTCATTTGTAATTTAAATGATCTAATTTTTTAGGAATTATAACATAATAAAAATTAACTTTAATTACAATAGATATTGAAAAAAAATGGAGTGAATTTTGATAATCATATGGAAACCTCACTATTATTAACTATTTCTATTATTCTAATTAAAATAATTTTAATTTTATCGTTTTACTTTTACTAAAAGGTTACTCCAAAGATTGCAAGAATTTGTCAATTGTATACAATTATTATGCGCGTGAAGGACAAGGTATATTAAAACAGTTTTTTATCGTCATCCCATTAGTCTCCATGCGAACAAGAAATGAATTATAGAAAAGTAATAGATATTAGGATTCTGTCCTGAGACAATTTTTTAAAAATTTGTTAACAAGAGAAGGTTTGAGAAAAAAATTAATAGTCCGGGAGCTACATTCAAACAAGTCTAAAAATGCACGTCTGGCAGCCCTTCGAAGATGCGGCAAATAGGTCAATGGGTGAAAAATAATGTAAAAATTTCTCATTTCATACCGATTAAAACCTTTAAAAATCGAAAGTTGACATCTATACGAGTGTAAAAATGTGCGTCTGGCAGTTCTGGGGTGGGACAAAGTATGTCTGGCAGCCCTTCGAAAAAACGGCAAATGAGTCTATAGTTAAAATAACCTACATTTATCTTATTTCAAACAGATTAAAACCTTTATAAATCGAAACTTTACATCCAAACAAGTGTAAAAATGTACGTCTAGCAGTTGTGGTGTGGGGCAAATCGCGTCTGGCAGCTCTTCGAAAATGCTCTCTCAGAAAGATAATAAAATAGAATAATATTATTCTTTTTCATTGTCTTTCTGAAAGAACATTTTCGAAGAGCTGCCAGACGCGATTTACATTTTTAATCTTGTTTAAATGTAAACTTTAATTTAGTTTTCAATTAATTTATTTTATTTGTTAAACCCTTTGCCAGACACACTTTGCCCCACCCCAAAACTGTCAGACGCACATTTCTACACTCGTGTACATGTCAACTTTTGATTTCTAAAGGTTTTAATCGGTATGAAATGAGAAATTTTTACATTATTTTTCACCTATTCGCCCCCCTGTCCCAGCACCAGCCTGCCAGACGTGGGTTTCTGTTATTTACATGTCTTCAGTAATCTATACTCAAATTTTCAGCCGGTATGAAATGAGATAGTTGTTTTGGTCCTGAGCTCCCGAACTGTAAACATGTTTTCTTGGTAGTTTTATGCGTAATGTCGTATGGCGCTTTTAGTTCTTGAAAAACTTCAATTACATAATTTGTTTATAAGAAACTGATTACAAATATATTAACGTTACAATTACAGTCGTTCAAAAGATAGGTGGCCAAATTGTCATGCAATAAAAAATGCAATAAAAAAATTATTTCCAAATTGCAAAGTTCATGGGTGTTGTTTTCATTCCAAAAAGGTTATATTATTACCTTAGGGCTTCTAATATATCAATAGTACTGTAGAATTTTATAAATATCATTTTTTAATTTAAAAAATAGATTTCTTTCCACTTTTATATTCGTTATTTCGTGTTGCTGCAAGTTTTATCGGCTATGAAGCATAATCGCTTTTCTCTGTTTGTATAGGCTATAAGGAAGAGATGGAAAAATTTAGGTTTGAGAGATGCTGATACACCATTTTTAAATATGGCGTGTTGCCTTACTTTGGCGCCTTCTAGTCATTATTTTAGAGGCATCAAAGTACTAAAAGATACAATAAAAGAATATGATAGAATGTTCCACAAAAAATTGTACAAATTCCTGAAGTATTTAATATCATATTGGGGACGAAGAAAAGAAATTCTTTGCATTGGTCACCGACCTCATCGAACAAATAACCTCTGCGAATCTTTGAATAGCCGATTAAAGGAAAAATTAGGGGGCTTGCATCCGGGAATTTGGAAATTTGTAGGTGTGTTTACATTTTTTAAAATTATTATTAATATAAACATAATTTTCAATTACTTTTTTAACCCTCAGAGCATACACCTCTTTTTTTAACAGAAGCCATATTTCAGAGTCACTGTAACCCCGTTTACATTTGAAAATTCTACCATTTAAAAAGTTATTATTAAAATTTCTTTTAAAATAAGTGTTTAATCTATGGGAAAAAGAAAGCGAAATCAGTCAAAACATGGACACATACTTTTGCCATAGTTGATAAGTTTCTAGCCATGTTTTAAGTATGGGCAAAATCTAGTGAACTATTAGTAGTATAGCTAGGAGACTTCTGGACCACTTACCTACAGTCGGTAAGGTAGATTTCTTAATTGCTCACTTCCAAGTGGCTTAGAAGGGGTGCTCTACCTTACCGACCGAGTTTTAGTTCCGGCTGCCACCGTTAGATGGCGCCACCGTCGAATTCAACCCCCCTTGGCGGGAAATTTAAATTTTTTTAAACTTCCAAGTGGCTTAGAAGGGGTGCTCTACCTTACCGACCGAGATTTTAGTACTTGGTGCCACCGTGAGATGGCGCCACCGTCGAATTCAACCTCCCTTGGTGGGGTATTTAAATTTTTATTTTCAAAATTTAAAGTCGATTGGTCGGGGTATAAATTACCGACCGATTTTGGTTCAGGCTGCCACCGTGAGATGGCGCCACCGTCGAATTCAAAACCCCTTGGCGGGGTATTTGAATTTTTATTTTCAAAATTTAAAGTGGCTTGGTTGGGATATTATTTTAAAAAATCCACGCTTAAAATTACCGACCGATTTTAGTTCAAACTGCCACCGCTAGATAGCGCCAACGGCGAATTGAAACCCCTTGGCGGGGTATTTGAATTTTTATTTTCAAAATTTAAAGTGGCTTGGTTGGGATATTATTTTAAAAAATCCACGCTTAAAATTACCGACCGATTTTAGTTCAAACTGCCACCGCTAGATAGCGCCAACGGCGAATTGAAACCCTTTGGTGGGAAATTAACAATTTTTAATTTTATACCTTCAAGTCTCTTGGTGTGGGTATAAATTAACAAACCAATTTTTCGTTCCGGCTGCCAGTGAGATATATACTATGTCTCCTATAGATGGCACCATTTTCGAAATAAAGTTTTATTGTTTAATTTAAGACTCTTTGTATGTATTTTTTAAATTAGCATCTTAAATCACGTCTACCGAATATCGGTTGACACCATTTTGGAATATAATAATTAAAGAATAAAGTAATATCATGAATAAATAAAATTTCCCAAGCAAATCTGAAAAAATTAGTTACTATTGACATCGACGAGTGGCATTATTTTGTTCAATAGAGGTAAGTAAATAATATATAACAAGATCAATGGCACCATTAATATTATTTTTATAATAGGAAATATTGTCAAAATACATAAAAAAAATGCAGTTTCTATTTCTGCTGACGTTACATCTCGTACATGCAAATCTCTATATTGTGACTAAGTCTATTTTTATGTATTTTGATATTCGTATTCACTATTATCAACTTTTAATACATTTAGTTGAACTCGTTTTTCCAACTTTATATATTGCTTGTAATAAATAATTCATTCTTATATATTATTAAGATGTTTAAAACGTTAATTCACATATAACTGCTTGCTACAGCTGAAATAAAACCCTAGCAGTGAAGAGATATGAAGGTGCACTCACACCAGTGTCTGTTCAGACAGCCGCAAGGGAGAGAAAACATAATTTGAATTGTCTTACTCTCTTACTCTAATACGTGATCGTCAAGCAGGCAGCCACCTTTACTGTGAGTCGTAGTGATTGGCGCGCTTGGAATGAATTTAGTTTGAAAGTTTGTCGTCAGGTGCTCTCCTAACAGCTGTGAAATTCTAGTCGAACCACCATCTTAGTAATTGTATACACATTTCATGCCAACCTCTAGTGAGTTGTGACAGTTTACAAGTTATTAAAAAAAATGGTGAGTACTATTAAGAGAATATTTCTACTATTTAAATTCATTGGGATAGGTATATATGGAATATTTTGATTTCTTTTCATATAGGATCCATTTCAAGAAAATATTTTTGATCCGGAAAGGGTAAAAGCAACAAATTACGCTGTTTGTAATCTCTGCAGACAAACTTTTGGACCAGATCCCCGAATAAAGCAGGCTAAACAAATCCCACAAGATTATGTAAAAATTGTATTTGCAAGTAATGGGGAAAAAAAGTTTGTTCCTCAGGTTAGTACCATTTTTTAATTTATAATATTATTTCTTAATAAATTCTTTTTACTATCTTAAAGTTGAGAAATTTTTTCTTTTAGTAGCACTAATTGGGATTAACGTTTGGATTCAATAAGTAGGATAAATAATTATTTGAAAATTGCTTCACAATGTCAATTGTTCATAAAGAGGGTTGTTTTGAAATAGAATGCCTCATTAATTTTTAGCTTACTACCGATTAAGTATGCTTAATTTTTTTTGTTATGTCCTAGATTTCAATCGACGCAGAAGAGGAAAAATCAACGTTGGATATCCCTAAACCAAAAAGGGTAAGAACGAGGTATACCAGATGGGACACACCTCGTTTCATAGAAATACCGATAAAAAGTATGGAGACAAATAGAACTGATGCGAGTAGTGACAATAAAACTATTCATACAATTCCAAAGGACTCCCTGGTCATCGATGGTGAAAATATTCATACAATTTCAAAGGACTCCCTGGACAACGATGATGAACTTCTCAAGCAAATTTTAAAGGAATCCCTCGAAATTCAGGAACAAAACTTGGTTGACAATTTCATAAGCGATATTGACATGGATCTTTTCAAAACTAATCATTCAATTCCAAAGGACTCCCTGGTCATCGATGATGAAAATATTCGTTCAATTCCAAAGGACTCCCTGGTCATCGATGGTGAAAATATTCATTCAATTCCAAAGGACTCCCTGGTCATCGATGGTGAAAATATTCATACAATTCCAAAGGACTCCCTGGTCATCGATGATGAAAATATTCGTTCAATTCCAAAGGACTCCCTGGACAACGATGATGAACTTCTCAAGCAAATTTTAAAGGAATCCCTCGAAATTCAGGAACAAAACTTGGTTGACAATTTCATAAGCGATATTGACATGGATCTTTTCAAAACTAATCATTCAATTCCAAAGGACTCCCTGGTCATCGATGATGAAAATATTCGTTCAATTCCAAAGGACTCCCTGGTCATCGATGGTGAAAATATTCATACAATTTCAAAGGACTCCCTGGACAACGATGATGAACTTCTCAAGCAAATTTTAAAGGAATCCCTCGAAATTCAGGAACAAAACTTGGTTGACAATTTCATCAGCGATACTGACATGGATCTTTTCAATCTCGATGAACCTTACGAACCAATGTTTGTAAAAACTCCGTTGCAAACGTACAATGAAATTCTCAATCAAATCTTGGAAGAAGAAGAATGTTGTAATTTGCACAGTGCTCTTCTTGAATGATAAAAGGAAAGAAATTTAAAAAAAGTGGTATTAGTGTCCAAAGATGTTTAATTTTTATAACAATATGTGTTCATACTACGAATTAGCTACGCAAGAAGGTGATCTGTGATAACAGAAAAAAAATATTTATATTAATATTTAATATTTATCAGTGCGCATTTTTTTTTTTATTTTTTACATAGAAACTTTTCTTTTGTATTTAATCTTTTTTCTTTTGCTTGTAAGTTGAATGTTTTTTGTAATTAATCTTTTCTTTTGCTTTCATGTTTGTTTTTGTATTCCAACTCTTTTTTTTTTTTTGCTTTCAATTTGTACTACGTTTTTTTTTATTTTGGTATTGAAATTTATTTTACGGTTTTTTGTGGCATGTTTTCACACAATAATTTGCAGAATAATAATTTTTCTTTTATTTTTTTATACTACGTTTTTGTTATTTTGTGCTACGCTTTGTACTGAAACTTTTTCTTCACATTTATTTATGCTGCGGTTTCTTGTATTGAAAATTTGTTTTTTTTCGTTATTTTTAAGTTATTTTTGTTCTGAAACTTTTTCTTTTATTTGTATTACGTTCTTTTGGTTTATAATTTTTCTTTTTATACTACGTTTTACACAATAATTTGCATAATAATAATGTTTATTGTTTAATTTATAATTTTTTCTTGTCACTTTTAGTTTTTACTAGTACTAAGTTTTTTTTATTTCGTTTCAAATTAATTTTCATTTCTTCTTTTTTACGAAGTTTTTCAGTAGTTTCTTTGCAATATGGTTTTACATAATAATAATAATAATATTTGCTTACATTCACATTTACTACACTTTCCACATGTTTTTTTTTGGGATTTTATTTATTTAATTTTAAATTTACAGTTGTGTGTAAAATATGTGAAATAGAAATGCGCGCGCATAGAGAGAGATAGAAAGAGACGTGTGAGTGGGGGTTTCATTGGTGAGTGGGGAGTAAGTTGAACCTAGAATGTATGGAATATGTGGTGATAGAACCATTCAGCTTTGACATCTTTCGAGGGTAAGTTCTGAGCACAATGATGATTTAATGTGTGTTTGTGTTTATTAATAACATATTTATTTTGCAATATTAATTTAAACAACTGTTTTTAGAATATCAAGAGAAAAATGGATAATCAAATAAATGAAAGTGTGGAAGAAGAAATTCCTACAGAATTTCTTCAAGTGGTGATTTTTGATGAATCGACAATTGATGCATACGATAGTGAAGCATCAACAATTATCATTAGTAGTAGTAGCGATATCACAACTGATGATACTAATTCAAGTGATGAAGAAGATAATGACGATGATTTCTTAATGATTAACATCAGTGATGAAGAGGTGATTTGTATTTCATCAATAGTTCTACAAAATTATATGATTATTAATATTAATTTTATTAATATGTGCTTAATTTCTTTTCAGGTTCAAGAATTAATGGCCATGATTCCTGATGTTACGGATGATAATAATCTCATGAATGTATCACCATCGTGGTCCCGTGAATCATCCACATCATCTGAAATTGATTCAGATGATGACGATGGTGATGATGATGATGATGATGATGATGATGCGGATTTTTTCCCGGACATATCACACAGTGAAAACAGAAAAGAAAAATACACTAAGAAAAAATTGTGAACTGGAAAATCATTGGACCTAAAAACCTGGTTTAATATATATTATATAATAATATATGTCTTTTGTACGAAGTAAATAATTTATTTAATCAATTTTGAAACATTTATACTTAATGTACTTTCAGCTCTTTTTCAGGATTTTCTGTAATTTTTTTATTTTTAACTTTCAGGAGTATTTTTTTTGCTTTTCTATAGGATTTTCTTTAAATTTTTTTAAACTTTCAGGAGTATTTTTTTTTTTGCTTTTATATAGGATTTTCTTTAAATTTTTTTTTAACTTCCAGGAGTATTTTTTTGCTTTTATACAGGATTTTCTTTAAATTTTTTTAAACTTTCAGGATGTTTTTTTTTGCTTTTCTATAGGACTTTCTGTACATTTTTTTTTTTTAACTTTCAGGAGTATTTTTTTTGCTTTTACAGGATTTACAAATTTTTTTTAACTTCCAGGAGTATTTTTTTTTGCTTTTATATAGGATTTTCTTTAAATTTTTTTAAACTTTCAGGATGTTTTTTTTGCTTTTCTATAGGACTTTCTGTACATATTTTTTTAAACTTTCAGGAGTATTTTTTTTGCTTTTACAGGATTTACAAATTTTTTTTAACTTCCAGGAGTATTTTTTTTTTGCTTTTATATAGGATTTTCTTTAAATTTTTTTTTTTAACTTCCAGGAGTATTTTTTTGCTTTTCTATAGGATTTTCTTTAAATTTTTTTAAACTTTCAGGAGTGTTTTTTGCTTTCATATAGGATTTTCGTTAAATTTTTTTTTAACTTTCAGTAGTATTTTTTGCTTTTCTATAGGATTTGCTGTACATTTTTTTTAACTTTCAGGAGTATTTTTTTTGCTTTTACAGGATTTACAATTTTTTTTTATTTCAACTCTCAAGTGTTTTTCAGCTTCTCTTCATGATTTTCAGTCAAATTCTTATTACTTTCAGGTTATTAGCTCTTGAAAAACATCCGTTTTTGTTAGAAGGTTTTTTTCAGGATACATTATATATTAAAATTTTTTTTATTTTTCAGATAAAACGAAAACGAAAAAGACACATTCCTATTTACACTTTAACTATAATAATAATAATAGCAATTATGGAGAGGAAATATAATTATTTTAAATTTTCATAGTGATGATGAATGTGATTGCAATGATGAATATGATTATTTATTATTAACAATATAAACGGGCTAATGCCCTTTGTAAATTTCATTATAATTAGGCTACATAAACGTAAAATACTTTGAGTAATATGATAATGGAGACTTAACTATATATATATATATATATATATATATATATATATATATATATATGAAGATAATGATATGTCATCATTATTATTATTTTACATGGAGAGGTATAATATTAACATCTAATTAATACTAACAATATCTCAATAGTAATTTTTTTCTTTTCTGACATTCGAGTGATTGCAAATTTTCTCCGAATCATCAGCAGCCTGTAAAAAAAAATCTTGTAAAATAAAACAATTAAAAATTTTATTATAATAATAACTTCCTATAAAAATTGTATTTTTTATTTAATGGTATGTGTTAATTCAGAGGGATTTCATAATATCATACAGATTGTGCGCGCGCATATTAGAGATGTTACAACTGCGTGCGCAGGAAAGTGGGGAGGTTTAAGAGAAAAAAGGTGGGGGATAGTGACGCTAGACGGCGATTCCTTTCACCAGCAGGGTCATTCTCTCCGCAGTCTCCGAAGTAAACGTAAGTAAAATTTTCTTTACTATTACGCTTATATTTTCTTATTTTTCAGGTTCCCTTATCGATTTTATTTCCTTTTTTTTATTTTCCAAGTTTTTTTCAGGTTTCCTTGCAGATTTTTATTTTCATTTTTTTTTTTTTCTTATTTTTTCAGGTTTCCTTACAGATTTTATTTTCATTTTTTTTTTTCTTATATTTTACAGGTTTTCTTACAGATTTTTTTTCTTATTTTTTACAGGTTCTTTTTTTTATTTTCCAAGATTTTTTTTCAGGTTTCTTTCTAGATTTTATTTTCATTTTTTTTTTTTTATTTTCCAAGATTTTTTTTCAGGTTTCCTTACAGATTTTATTTTCATTTTTTTTTTTTTTTTATTTTCCAAGACTTTTTTCAGGTTACCTTACAGATATTATTTTAGAATTAAAGTATATTATTTAGAATCTTTTTTTAATGTGTATTTTCTGTCATTTCTGTTTTAGATTTGTCTACGTAATCCACAAAAAGAAATGGATTTAGAAAAAGTAAATGCTGTTGGACGCATGGAAGCTACGCTTCCAACAAAGCCTCTTTCCGAATTGGTTCCAAAGATTAGCTACATAATTAGCAAACTCAAGAAAGTGCAAACACGATTTGGAACAAGAATCATGATAGAAGTGGACAACGAGTTTTTAGCATTCTTACCATCCAGATTTGATAAATTTTTTGAAGATGAGCTACATAGTTTCAAGATGATGCAAGACGGTGCAAGTTCTAACAAGTTGCATATGACGTATCTGGGTGGAAAATACAACGCTTTAGAATTTAAATTTAATTAAATTATAGTGGATTTTCAACAAAAACATTGATGTTTTTAAAATATAAAATTTTTAGATTAATAATAAAACAATATATTTATCTACAAAATGGTTTTAATATTATTTTCTTCCCTAATCATGTTCATTTTCAGGAATTAGTTTTAAGTTTTATTTTTAGAAATACTAAAAATTAAAAAAAAAAACTTAGGGAAAAGGTTTTTTTCTTTAAATAATGAGAGAGATGTATTATTTAAAATTGTTCATGTTTATTTTTAAACTTGTCAAATATTTACAAAAAAGATTCATAATTTTCGAAGAATGAATGTAAAGTAGTAGTAAATGTAGAATCAACTTCATCAATTCCTTTTACAGCAGCACTTATATATCGGTTGGAAGGCTCTAGGAACCATTCTTGAAGAATTTTTACATTTTTCGCAGCACAATTTTCACAATGAATTGTATGATGTTTACAAACGTTTAACAATTTAGTGTCAAGTTTTTTCAAAGATGGACAGTTGAAATCTTCTAAATTTTCCACATTCAACACATATTTCTCCAACCAAGTCTTTTTTTCTAAACCTTTAGCGTAGATAGCACTAGCACCACGTAGTATTCCTTGCAGAAGAGAAGGAACTTCATCATATGGAACATCTCCAGCTGCCCAATCGATTCCGTGGTAATTATGCGTTAACCAACGATTTTCACTTTTGTAGCGTCCAGGTAATGTATTCCAGGCACAAGGTGGTTCAAACAGGAAGACGAGTGGTTGAGCATCTAACTGTAGAGGAAGTATCGCCAACTCTTTGAAGACAAAATCGTTATTGGGTTTTTTGAAACCTTGTACATCTACAATGAACTCCATTATGAAATAAAACTGAAATTCTGACTGAAAGCAGCTGTTTTTATACCCAATCACCCCACTACTTTATCCCCACTACAGCAGTTTCTTGACAACGCCGCTGATTGGTTTATATTGTATGACGCGGTCATGGATGATTAAGCAATAGGCAGTAGTTTCAGCCGGCATGTTGATTCCTGCTTCAAATTCTAAACGCACATCAACTGACGCTTGTTTAAGAAACTCATTTTGTTTAGAACAATCAATGACAATTAGAGGAAACAGACTTTTAAAAATATCCTTTGTTAAAATAGGTTTCGAATCTTTACCATAATAGGATGATTGAAAATTAGCGTACATTTCATAAAGTAGAGAGTATTGATTTTGATCAAAATTTAGATTTAAATTTCCATATGGATAATATTGTGAATTTAAAAAGAGTTTAACGTTTGTAATATTGCAATGGTCAAAATGACAAGCATATTTCTTACGTTTATCTTTTCTCGCTGTTTGAAATCCAACAATGACATAGCGTGGTTTCTCTAATTGCGTTGATGTTTTAATTTGCCACAAAACTTTTGAACTTGTAGGAATTAAAGGATACTCATACATTTCCCACGACCTAAAACTTATTGAAATTAATGGATCCTTTTCAATAAATTTTAACAATTTTATTTTATTATTATCTGCAGGTAAAACGTATGGAACCATCCATTCAAGTTTATTGATGAAAATTTTAAATTCTTCATCACCTCCTTGTCCTGTTTGAATGATAGCATTCATGTCAGAACGTGCTCTTGTTAAAATAAGTTCATGTTTAGCGTTCATAACGATTTTTTTATAATCTTCGGCAAAGCCAAAAATCATGCTGAGTGGTATTGTAACATCAAAGTAGCCATTTTCCAATACAAGTCTCGCATCAGCTGTAATTCTTGAATACCCAGCATTTTCAATAAAATTTAACTGAGTAGGTGTTTGCGAGACATAATTTTTCATAATTGTAGTATGTCCAACGTTTTTGCATCGATCTATTTCAATTCCATTTAGTTCATAGCGAATTTCATCAAACAAAAAACATACAGCATTATTACTTAAATGCACGTTTTCCGTAAGAGTAATTCCATCATTTTTAGCTAATCTGCCAAAAATATGTAATGAACTTTTACTAGGTAAAATGCACAAGTCTTGATGTTGTACTGCAATTCGAATTTCATCGCTATTATTGAAAGATGAAGATGCATATGGTTGATGAGCATGAATTTCATAATGAGCTATAGACTCATCAAAATTTACTGCTGCTGGAATGTTGAGAAGTTCGTCCATTTTTATTGCAACAGCACCCAAAAAATATATAGATTAATTGTGCTGTTGCCGTTTTCCTTGAGGAATAACTCTTAGTCCTAGTTCTTGAAGAAAGCGATGATTCTGAGGTGTTAACACCTTGTGAGATTTTTTTAGACTGATGTGACTCTTGCATGTTGGCTGACTTTTATAGTTTCCACCAACAACAACAGCTCTTTGATTATTATTATAAACAATTCCCATTACAAAGACTTTATATGCAATCGAATAGTTATAGTTTCTTCTCTAAAATTTATTAAATCACCATCCTGGTCGACGATTCGTAGCTGTATATTATGTATTGTCTTGGTGGCAATCGGAAGGTAAATGACATGTGCAGGTACTTCCACAATCTTATATCCTGGTGGAACGCTGGGGAAGAATTCATGGATAGTGTGAACTTTTTGGTTATTTATGTAAGCTCCAGATGTAATATTGCACTCAATTCTAACTGAATTGACCTTTAAAATAGCTACAGGTAAATCAGAAATATGTACTCTATGAGGCGCTAGATGCTGTGATGTAAATCCTAACAATTTCCCAATCGAGTCAACAGGTTTAAAATTAATTGGTAAATTTGATTTAACTACACTGCGCAATGTATTATTATTTGGTTTTATACTAATGACAGTTCCAATTTCTATAGAATTTTGTATATAGGATTCAATGTCTTTAATTTCATAACTTCCAGTTGGAATATCAATTACTTGATTTCCAACGTAAAACTTGTTGTTTCCTTTATCAATATTGGGGATTGAATTAAAAGTCAACAATTCAACAAGACCAAGTACATAACTTTTATTTGAATTTAGTTCTATTGGAGGGAAATATTCAGCTTCAAGAACTGAAGAATTTCCCGTCAACGTTAAAGTAAATGAATCACTCATCTTGCTATCAGATTTTATACTGAAAGCTTACAATAGTTACAAACGTTTATATAGATTAAAGCTACTCTTAATATTTAGTTGATTACATAGAAATTTTAGACACAAATGCCCACACACAAATGAATCATAATTTTGAAATCTTTCATGATTATATTTTATTAAGCTACCATCACCTAAATAAATGACAAGATCTGTTGGAGGAGCAAGGTTACCAAAACTATCAAAATACATTGTTTCATTTCTAAACTTTTTATATGCTACCCAATGTGTTCCTGGACCTTCTTTATTATCAAGATTAATTATTCCTGATTCAAACTGATGAGGGCCACTCACAGGTAGTTCATTTCGCATAAAAACACCGCGAAAATAAGGTATTTTTATAGATTTGGCGTAACTCAACAAATCAAAATCAGTTAATGGACGATGAGGTAGCTTCAAAACAAGTTTTTTTTCCTTCTTGTTATTCTTTTCTTCCTTGATGCTTGTTTTTTCTTTCTTGATGATCGTTTTTTAATTCCTTTTCCTTGAATGTAGGGTTTCAAGTGAAGACCAAGTCCTTGTCGATAAGGTTTAAGGTGTAATCCCTTTCCAAGCGATATAGTTTCCATAGTTTTATTGTGACGTTGAGCTTCTGAAAGCTGTTCGCTAGCTGTTTTAGCCTTATTAACAGCCCTTGCTATTCCTGAAGCTCCTCCAGCAAGAGCTCCTAAAGCACTTAATCCAGCAAAAATTGGAACTAGCGGTAATATTCCACCTACTTTAGTAGGTACAGGAAGAATTCTAGGTGACAAAATTTTGGTTTTACCACCAACATTTTTTATTGCTTCTCGTGCACCAATCATAGCTGCTCTAATTGATTCTTCAGCATTATTACTGGGAACCATACTTTTTCGAGCAGCGTTGACAATTTTTCTTAGTGCTATCTGTTTCTTCTTACATATTGTTTTTCTTTTTTTCATTCTTATGGATGATTTTCTCCTTCTTTTCATTCCCATGCCCAATTTTGATTTAGTTTTCATCGTTCCAGTAATAGCTAAAGCAGCTGCTCTTTCACCTAAACTAGAATCACTAGCTTTAACACGTTCCCAAGCTTTCTTAGCTAAAACTTTATCTGCTTCGTTTCTAGCTTGAATATTTTCACGATTTTGTGAATATGCAATATCGTGTTGTTTACATGCAGCGTCTAGTGGATTAATTCCTTGATCGCCTCGAGACAAACGCTTTGCTAGATTTGTACCAGGGCCACAGAATTGGTATCCTGGTAAATGTAACTCGAACGGTAAACTATTGATGATACGATTGATTAAACCTTTTCCTTGATAGCGTTCTTTTTTCACCTCCTGATGCAGAATCATACTTCACTCTACAATAGTTGACGTGAAACTGACGAAAGGGACTATAAAAGCCAGCTATTTATACATTCTAGGGCAGTTACTGTCAAGATGCAGTTCACGAAACAACCTGTCGCATTGCCAATCTCTAGTATAGATGTTGAAACTAATGAAAAAAAGATTAAACGTCACGGTAGTCTGTTTTCAGACAGCATTCGAGCAGTTTTCTGTGGCCCCTCAAATTGTGGAAAAACAAATGCTCTTCTTTCCCTAATAATACATCCAAATGGTCTAAGTTTTGAAAATATTTACCTCTACTCTAAATCTCTACAGCAACCTAAATATAAATTTCTTGAAAATGTAATCAGTGGGGTAGATGGTGTTGAATATTTTCCATTCAGTGAACATGAAGAAGTAGTATCTCCAAAAGATGCTAAACCAAATTCTATATTCGTTTTTGATGACATTGCTTGTGAAAAGCAAGATAATGTTAGAGCTTTCTTTTGTATGGGCAGACATGTAAATGTGGACAGTTTCTATTTATGTCAAACGTATGCTCGTATTCCTAAACATCTAGTTCGAGATAATGTTAATTTATTAGTTCTATTTAGACAAGATGAAAAGAATCTAAAGCATGTTTATGAAGATCATGTTAATACAGATATGAGTTATACTCAATTTCGCGATTTATGTTCAGAATGTTGGAAATCTGATAAATATGGTTTTGTTGTTATTGATAAGGACCGTAATTTTAATGAGGGGAGATATAGAAGAGGATTTGATTGCTTCATTTCACTATAAATATAAGAACTGTACTGAATTTTTAATTAGTATAGTTTATCTTGTCACTAAGAAAACATGTATAGAAAAGAGCAAGAAACGCTTCGTCAAATAGCAAAAGCAAGTGATGCTATTAGGCGGAAACATCGTTTACTCAAAATGGGTAAAGAGGCTGCAGAAACAGTATTGAAAGAAACTCTTCAACCAATAGTAACACCTCTTGAAAAGTTGGTTAACGTCACAACTGACATACCATTCAAAAATATTAAAAAAGAAAAAGTTAAAAAGGAGGAAAATGATTTTTCTTTCTCAACTGCTGTTGATGAGGAAGAAGAATTTGATAAAACACTACTAAATAACACTGTACTTGATAAGAGTGCTAACTTTGAAGAAGAAGAAGAACTTAATTATGAAAAATTGACAAATAAATTTATTCTATTATTGAATAAAAACAGGAAACTGTATTTGGATATGGTTTATGGAGTACGTAAGCTTCCTAATGGTATTCTTATGATTGGAGATACAGCAGTTGATTTCGAAGGTCCTCATATCCGACTTGTTGGAAAGAAAAAATATTTAAAAACTGCTGGGTTGCTAGAACTTTTATTTACACAAAAACCTAATCAAACATTAATAAGTCCAGATGATTTAGAAAATTATAAAGAAATTCTTGAAGCTACAAATGCACATCGAAAGAATTATAGTTCCAGTGAATCTTTGAACATAAACAGGAGTTCTAAATATGTTGATGTAATTGCAAAACTTTTTAAGAGTACACCAAAAAAGGGTAAAGGTATTTTAAAAGGGAAGAAAAAGTTGGGGAAAAAGTTACCACAATTTATGATTACAAAGAAAAAATTTCAACCAGACTACATCTATTGGGATGATCCAAATGAGCTAGTTGACCGATTACGCCTGCTTGTAGCATCACAGCAAGCTGGTAATCCGAGCCATAATAATGAAATTATGTCAATCATCGAAGAACTACGCGAAGCTCACATTATATATTAGAAGAAAACAAGCAATTTAGAGCTCAGTATTAAAATGAGCATTGATGTGTTTGGACATTCTTTGTCACGACCTACTGCAAGTCGTGGACAACCTGGTCCTCCTGGAATTGGTTTTAAAATTACTCCAAGTGGGCAATACGATATTAATAATAAAAGACTTTGCAACGTGCAAGACGCTGAAGAGCAACACGACGCAGTAAATTTAAGACAAGTGAAACAAATTGTTAAAAACGAAATAAAAACTGTCTTTGCAGTTACATCATCTTCAAGATCAGCTATTGACGACTTGAATATTCTTATACAATCTATCGAGGAAAGAATTAACGAAAAGCTTAAACAGATTGAAACAGAATTACAACTTGAATTACCTTTTCAAAACGCTAAATTCATCGCAAAATTAGATTCACGTTTAACAAACCTTGAAAATGGACAATGAAAAGTTAACTGTTGTTAAAGAGTTGCATAGACAGGCTAGAAAAAATTATCCTCGTCGAAAAGTTCAAATGCGTGGCATCGATGAAACCTGGCAAGCAGATTTGGTTGAAATGATACCTTATTCTTATTCTAATAAAGGTTTCAAATACATGCTCACAGTTATAGACATATTTTCCAAATATGCCTGGGCTGTAGCTGTAAAAAGTAAGAATGGAAAAGATATTTCTCTAGCCATGAAAACTATTCTAAAACAAGGCAGAATTCCAAAAAATTTACACACTGATAGAGGCAAAGAATTTTACAATTCTGAATTTAAGAGTTTACTGCAAGAATTTAACATTAATCTCTATTCCACCTATAGTAATTTGAAAGCCTCAATTGTTGAAAGATTTAACCGCACTCTGAAAAATATGATGTGGCCTGAATTCAGCTTACAAGGCAATTATAAATGGATAAATCTTTTACCAACTCTCATATCAAAGTACAATAATAAAAAGCATCGTACTATTGGCATGAAACCAAAAGATGTTACAGTAGAAGATACAAGAGAACTGCTGAGACGTATCCGTAAACTACGAAAAATTCCGCTGAAAAAATCAAAATTCAAAACTGGAGATAGAGTTCGAGTTAGCAAGCACAAAAACATCTTTGAGAAAGGATATACTCCCAACTGGACAACGGAAATATTCACTGTGGACCAAGTTAAATCGACAAAACCGGTTACATACAAGCTGAAAGATTACCAAAATCAACCCATCGAAGGTGGTTTCTATGAGGAAGAACTGTTGAAAGTCCAATATCCAGATGTTTACCTTGTTGAGAAAGTCCTGAAAACACGTGGTAATGATGTCTATGTGAAATGGCTCGGATTTGATAGCTCGCACAATAGTTGGATAAAAAAATCTGATATGTAATATAGTTAAACTGACGTTAAAATAAGTTAAAGTAACGTTAAGTAAAAGTTAAAATAAGTTAAAGTAACGTTAAACAAAAGTTAAAATAAGTTAAAGTAACGTTAAACAAAAGTTAAAATAAGTTTAGGGAATGTTAAAACAAGTTAAAATAAGTTAAAATAAGTTTAAGTAATGTTAAAACAAGTTAATGTAATGTAACTAGAGTAAGGTTTTACTGAATAAAGAAGAAGACATAAAATAAAATGTACATCTCTTCTTTTTTATTAACAACAACAATAATTTTTTTTTTACAATGCTTCCTCATCTTCCATAATTTCTGCAATTTTACAATGCCCCCAAGCAAGGGTGTCGGTGCTGTTGGCTAACAAAAATCTTTTATCATCGTAAGGACTCAGAGCAATTTTTGTTTGTTTTAAAGTCTGAACATTGTGAAGGCTTGATCTGATACAATATTGCGTTCTAGATTGAATTTTTACATTTTGTAAACAATACACATAATCATCAAAGTCTATGTTCTTCTTAACAACTACAGCTTTCACACCTTTAGCCTTTTTAATAAAATCTTTGTTTTCAACTCGCACACTGTACATCTTGCTCCGCAAGCCAACAAATTCAGTCACAATTTTCCCACTGCACTCATCTTTCATCAATCCTAAAATTTTTTTGTTGGCTTGCGGAATACCGTACAGGTTATTAACCGGATAATCTGACGTATCGAATTTTTCAATATCTGCTTTCATGTCTGCATAAATGTCGGAGCATCTGATTTCGTAGATGAGACTATCAGTATCGGTGTACAATAGTTTTAAATTTTTCCTGTCATATTTTTTTAACATGTAATCATAATGGAAATCATATATTAACGTTTTTGAAACATCCAAGACTGTTAAACCCACATAAAGTGGCTTGTTTAGTAGTACCTCCATTTTTCTAAGTTCCACAGCAACCAAATTTGGATTGAAAATGGTTCTGCTGTGGAAGTTAGGTTTCGCGATTAAAGCTTCAGCTCCATATCTACCCTCCCACTTTGTAACGAGTTTAATATCGACATGTTTTCGCACGTTCTCCATTGTCTTACCAAATACCGCGTTGTTCATTAATTTAAATAAATTCTTTTCAAATTCATTGCTTGCACATGTTCTTCGAGTCGTATTAAAATCAATATAAGATTTTAACCACGTGGATTGTTTAAATTTCAGTACACGATGAATTTTTACTAATACAAGACCATTCGCCAAAGCTTGTTTTAACGCGCGATAATGGAGAACGTGCTTTCTCTTTGGTAGGAGAGTAGTTAGGAGCTTTTCTTCTTTCGATCCTGGAGGCTTCGAGCGTTCAGGGCAAAATGGAAAATCACTATGATCATCATGCAAATAATCGGGGTAATCCAAATCAACTTCTAAAATGTAGCCAACTGGCCCATCATCAGAGACGTTGAAATCAAAGCTATTGTCAACATTTTCTATCCACTCGAAGCCACCATAGGGAAGTGACTGGATCATTGCCCAACCGTAAAGATTATTAGCATCAAAGTATACGATATAAGATGTCTCCTCACTTTCATTATATTCCTCCATATAAGGATTATTAGCTTTAGCGTACCGATTGGTGCATTGACTTACTCCACCTCTAATTCCACGTTCGATAAACATGACCATATCGATGTCAGTGAGGAGCTCTAATCTTATATTCGTATACTTTAACATGGCATCCCATGTCAATCCGGGTGTCGTGTAGTAATGGGCTGGATCGAGACCGTACGCGATTATACATTGATTTCTAAAATTTTCAAAAATGTCCGCGAGTAACAAAATGTCGGTTTGCATATACAGGTACACATAATCACCCAAATTTTTACAATCGAACTCAGTCCACACATTCTGCGCATGTGCATAATCCTCATCAGAGACATTTGAATCGTTTAATGTGCTATAAAATTTTTCTTTTGGCGGTAAATCAATTTCATCAAGTTTTTCCTTCGAATCGATGTATTCGTAAGGAAAAACTCCTTTTCGCGTTAATAATTTGATTTTATCAGCACTGTAGTTAGAAAAAACTGTGTTTACAATGTTATATTCGTTGAGGTAGGATGCTAACTTGTCCAATGATGATGCCATAAATTTAAAAGAATCGATAAAGCGCAACTTGATGTAACTACCTTTTACACTTTTCGTAAAACTGATATACTTTTCTTTATTTATAGGAAGCAGATCAACTTTACCCTCAAATTCTGTACCAATAGCTTCAATAATAAAATGGGCGTCATAACCACTAAGATTATGAAAAACAACCGGTATTATTTGCGATTCGTGATAATTAATATTGCAATCTTGATGCGCGGGCCCCCGATACTTCCCTGTTAGATGACAGTGGTCTCGTACTTTTACATCCCCAGGCTTGATTTTTTTTCTACAAATATGACATATACTGGCATATCTAAAATCATCTAGTTGCTGTCGACTTAACACTTCCATTGGTACAGGATTCTTAAATAAATTGTCAAGATTGTCAACCACATTCTTTAATTCAGTTGAAAACCATTTAGCCGGATTTTCTTCATCTCTTGGAGATGCTTTATACATGGACAAAGATTCATCAAAACCACACTTTAAATAATAGCCAATACTAAGAGTTTTGTGATTTTGTAAAATCTCAGTATTACTAGGTTGCTCTGGTGCTTCGGCAGGAATCAGGATACTTTCACAGTCTGCATAAATGATGAATGGCACACGTTCCTTGTTTTGGTAATTTTTAAATTCAATAAAATTTTTCCCTGGTTCAGGAAGCTTAATACTCGTAACGTTCATCTTTTGACAGATTTCTTCATGGTAAGTTAGTTTAAGTTCATCTCTAAAATAATGCAGGCAACGATCACAGATGTGCTTTTTACCCCTATGACCTGACAATTGAGTGCTGACAAGTCTGGATAAATCTTTAATATACACATAATGGTAGTTAAAAGAGATGATTTTTTGATCGTCCTCCTCCTCCTCTTCATCCTCACTCTTAAGATTTTCATCAATGTAGTGGTCTTCAACTCGAAGAAGATTTACATGAATAACCTTCTTTTGCGATGACAAATGTAATGGAGCAACAGTAAACTTTTCATCTTTTTTTATGAGTCCATACACATTCACTGAAATGTTGTTCTGTGTTTCAAATTTTGAAACATCTTTAAGAGCAACAGGAAACTGAATTCCAGTGAAATTAAGCTCATCTTCATAACACTTATATTTTGAAACTCGATCAGCATGATTTTCAACTGGATGTAAAGCTGACAAAATTGACCATTTAAAGCATTGCTGATCAGCATTCTGAACATTAATGCAAGAGTGTTTTGTTTTAATGGAAGGTGGTAAATCGATATATGAACCAGCATGCATGGGATTATAACTGTTAATGTTAACCTCTAATCTTTGAATAGAATGAAGTCTCCAATTTGATTCTTTCTGTTGGAATTCTTCCATTCTTCTCAAAGTTACTTGTTTAACATTACCATTGTACCACTCATCTAAATGGGTTGTTACAAATATTTCACCCGTTTTCGCGATAAATGTCTTTAAATCAGACATTTCTTCCTTTCCGTTTATCGACTCTTTTATAAATTTCGCGCCCAACACAGTATACACTTTTAGCGGCCCATATTTTTCTAAAGCTTTTCGTATGTTTAATTCAAATAAAACAAAGGCATCATCAAGAAACTCATTAATGTCAATGTAGTCAATATTTAAAATAGCACTAGTCTGTAAACGACCATCAAATGCCTTATCAAAATCAACCCACTTCATTCTTTCATTCTCCATTTGTACACCTGCACCACGTTTCATTAAAGCATTAAAATTGCAAAACAAGTATTCCAACTTTTGACTCAAGTTTAAACATCTTGATTTCTGATAGGGCAAACAATCAGATTTTCTTAAAAAAGATTGCAAAATATTTTTGTTACGTTGACACTTGTTTTGCCATTCGAATGCACTAACAAATTTATTCTCACCTGTCATTGCCATTGTGGTGATGAGTTGACGTTCAGCGATGTTGATGAAATTGTCCAATTCCAAAACCAGTTCGTTAAACTCATCGACACTGATTCGTTGTCGCGATTTCTTTTTCACTGACTTAATCTTCGACATGTTGTACCGATATGCCTAAAAACCTAAGTAAAATATAAAAAAAAAAGGAATAATACTAAAATAAAAATACAAAAAACCTAAAGCTAAAGGAATAAAAAGAATAAAATAAAAATACAAAAAACCTAAAGCTAAAGGAATAAAATAAAAAAACCCTGAAAAAAATCAACCACCACCAAAAAAAGCAAAAGAAAAATCACCTAAAAACCTGAAATTGATAAAAATAAAAAATAATTATGAAAAGCACTCTGGAAACACTGAAATTGATAAAAAAATAAAAAAGCACCTAAAAACCTGAAATTGATAAAAAAATAATTATGAAAAGCACTCTCGAAACACTGAAAACGACTCTGAACTGTATGCTGCTGTTGCTCCTGAAAAGAAGCCACTGATGCTCCTGGCTCGCGCTCCGTGACTTATACACCAGTCCCCACTCCGGTAGGCCCCCACTACTCCATAGTCGCGCGCAACTCTCCTACCACAATGTAGTAAACGCCAACTACTGGGATAACTTGAAGATATCATACTCAAATAAGACCAACTGTCGGTAATGCAGAACCCTGGCGTACCGACTAGACCAAAATTTGTGGAAGAAATCTGCATTACCGACTGATAGTAATGTTTACCCGCGGTCGATAATTTATCTGCAGTCGGTAATTTATCGACATTTTTATAACAGTATTATCATCAAGGTCGGTAAGGTAGAGCACCCCCCACCAACGGTTTTTAAGTTGAACAAAAATTTAGTGGCGCCATCTAGCGGTGGCAGCCCGTACTAAAACTCGGTCGGTAAGGTAGAACACCCCTTCCAAGCCACTTGAAAGTTTGAAAAAATTTAAATACCCCGCCAAGGAGGGTTGAATTCGACGGTGGCGCCATCTAACGGTGGCAGCCGGTACTGAAACTCGGTCGGTAAGGTAGAGCACCCCTTCTAAGCCACTTGGAAGTTTAAAAAAATTTAAATTTCCCGCCAAGGGGGGGTTGAATTCGACGGTGGCGCCATCTAACGGTGGCAGCCGGTACTGAAACTCGGTCGGTAAGGTAGAGCACCCCTTCTAAGCCACTTGGAAGTGAGCAATTAAGAAATCTACCTTACCGACTGTAGGTAAGTGGTCCAGAAGTCTCCTAGCTATACTACTACTATTGCTTATGAGCGTTTCTTATTGTTCATTACTTTGGCAAAATAATGGGTAAAGTATGAGTGCAAAAAAATTTATTTCTTCTGTTTTTTTTACTTTGTCAAAAACATGGGGAATATATGGAAGAAAAAAACAGAATTTTACAATTTATATAGTAAAAATATTTGCAATTTTGAATTATGGATAAAACATGGGGAAAATATGGAAGCAAAAAATCAGAATTTTTCTTTTTTTATAATAAACAAATTTGTAATTTTGAATTATTGTGAAAATAAAGGAAAAATATGGGAGCAAAAAATCTGAATTTTTCTTTTTTCAGAGTAAAATAATTTGTAATTTTGAATTATGGCCGAAACATAGGAAACATGTGGTAGCAAAAAACAGAATTTTCCATTATTAATTGTAATAAAAGCTGTTATTTTGAATTATTTTCAAAACATAGGAAATATATAGAAGCAAAAAATTGAAATTTTTCTTTTTTTAAAATAAAATTTGCAATTTCGAATTATTGACAAAACATGGAGAAAATATGGGAGTAAAAAATTAAAATTTTTCTTTCTTTTTTAAAAATAAAATTTGCAATTTCGAATTTTTCTGTATTTTTTCTGTAATAAAAGGTTAAATTTTGTCTATTTTTCCTTCCCTAAATACTTCACATAATTTATAAATGGCCTTTTTAAATATACATTAAAAATCAGATTTTTTTTCTTTAAAATAAAATTTGTAATATTGAATTATTGACAAAAAATAAAGATAATATGGAATCAAAAAATTAGAATTTTTCTTGCTTTATAGTAAAAAAATTTGCAATTTTGAATTATGGTCAAAATATAGGACAAATATGGGAGCAAAAAATCAAAATTTTCTTTTTTTAATTATAAGAAATTTTGCAATTTTGAATTATGGTCAAAACATGGGGAAAATATGCTAGCAAAAAATTAGATTTTTTCTGTTTTTAGATTTAAAAAATTTGTTCATTATTCAAAATTATGAACAAATTTAACTGCTTTGAACGAAATATGCAGTTTTATTTTAAAAATTTCTAAAATTGCTTATAATTAGTTTTACAAGGGTTTTCGGTATCACTAAACACGAATATAATGTCGTTTTTTAAACTTCGAAATGACGGATCTAATATGTCCACAGTAAAAAAAGTCTTATTTTCAGTCATGAAAGGTATTTTCAGACAGTATTTAAAATAAGATTTACTTTTTACTGTGTCAGACGGCTTTTTTAAAAACTTTTTATTCGTGGTTAATCAGCGCTTCCATATGATTCATGGGCCAATAGATGACATGAAGTAGGATCCGGTCAAACCCGTAAGTGGCGTAAGTATTAGTCAAAAATTAACAATTGTTTGACAAAAATGTCAAGCTTCAAAAAATATTTTTGTTTTTAAAGTTATTTTTTAAAAATATATAATGAAAAAACCAAAAATTAAAAATTTACTTTCAAGTGTTAAAATTATTATTCTAACACATTTTCTACAATAATAAGAAAATTGTAGAGTTTAATAAAAACCTTTCAGTATGCCTAGAAATGATTTTTAAGTTTTCTAGTGTAACTTTTTTATGAACATGTTATAACCTTTGTCATCGATTATTACATTTATGAATAACGTACGTCCTTAAAATCCATCCCCTAAATTAATATCAGCTATTTTCAATAATGTCATTTTCTAAAAATAAGAACTACTTTTCAGTAATATTTAATGCTTTTTCAAAAAATTGTCCACTATGTTGGATCTGACATTTTGTATTTTCAAAAATCAACATCAGATTTGTAGTCGACTCCTCGAAAACCTCTGAATCACAAATTTCAGGTAAATTAAATCAATTTTTAAAACCGTTTTCTACCATATTAAATCCGCCATTTAGAATTTTGAAAAACCGACATCAGATTTGTAATCAGCAACCCTAAAGCCCCCTGAGTAATAAGATTCTGACAAATTGAATTACTTTTAATTATTGGCATTTTGGTCAAACTTTGTGTTTTTCACCTGGCAGTTAACCTTTTAAGGACGGGACGGACACATTTTAGAGACAATTTTTGACGGTGGTTTTTTCGTGTATTAGGGACTTAAAAAAATCCGACAAAACTATTCCTTAACATCTTAGGCATCGCTCTTTCAGAATCTGCACTCAAAATTGAAAAAAACAAAAAACTTACGGCCATTTAAAAAAACTATGTTTTTTGAAAATTTTTTATCGACAATGAATTTTTTTCGAAAGGTTTGAGTGCAAAGAAGTTCGTGCAACTATTAAATATCGCATCCAAAATCGGGGTCGCTGATAACGAATATTAACTTGGATTACAACAATTCAAAATGGCGGACAAATTTTTAAAAAATTCATTGAATTCGATTAATTTTTATTACTCGGGGGTTTTTAAGGTACCTGAAAAATCTAAGAACTGGAACGACTTTGAGTATGCGAATCTTTGACAATTTGTAGAATATGTGTAATTATATATTTTTTCAAATTTTTACAAAATTATGCACATAAATTTGTAATGAATATGTTAATTATTTTTTCTTTAGAAAGTGTACGAATTAGTAATCCTGTTTATAAATAAAATTATTAAATTTATTATAAATTTTGCACCCCTCTATGGATCCGCTATTTTGAATTTTTAAAAACTAACTTCATATTCGTAATCAGCCACCTCAAAAACCCCCGAGTAATAAATATAAATCGAATCCAATGAATTTTTCAAAAATTCGTCCGCCATATTGGATCCGCCATATTGAATTTTTGAAAACCAAGTTAATATTCGTAATCAGCGACCCCGATAACCCCCGAGTACATAATTTCAACTGAATTTGAGCATTTTTAACAAATTTCGAAAACGAGATTGATATATTATAAAACAATTGACTTTTGGGCGCCATTTTTTATCCCCCATCTTGAATTTTAAGCAAATAAACTGTACTATCTAAAAGCTTGAACATTTTGGATGCGATATTTAATAGTTGCACGAACTTCTTTGCACTCAAACCTTTCGAAAAAAATTCATTGTCGATAAAAAATTTTCAAAAAACATAGTTTTTTTTAAATAGCCGTAAGTTTTTTGTTTTTTTTCAATTTTGAGTGCAGATTCTGAAAGAGCGATGTCTAAGATGTTAAGGAATAGTTTTGTCGGATTTTTTTAAGTCCCTAATACACGAAAAAACCACCGTCAACAATTGTCTCTAAAATGTGTCCGTCCCGTCCTTAAAGGGTTAAGGGGTTAATATTATTTAAACGTTGAAGATTTAGTTACTATAAATAAAAATGTTTCATTAAAAAATATTATTACAGAAAACATTATGTAATTAATCGTCAAACTACACACTTACGAATCCAAGTTGGAATATGATGTTACACGGTGAGTCTCGATAAAGTTGAACCCAAAAGTCTTGCCACTAAAAATTTTTTTACTGATATTTGTTCACACTTGAAATTAGAATATTTTTCGCCTATAATGAAAATTTTTTTTTTAAGTAAACTCGATTATTCTCTTTTTTTGGTAGGTTAATTGCTCTGTTATTTCATAAAAAATTGAGATATTAAATTTATTTTTTTTATTTCACTCCTTTAAGGTCTTGTAAACAATTTCCCATAGACGAAGATTATCTTTCAGAAAACTATTCTATGTACCTTACATCTGTTTTGAAGAAAAAAAGGTTACATAAAGATTTTTTCAATCTCAATAATTAAAAATTTTTGTTTAACTGTTTAAATTATCGTAAAACGGAAATTTGGTGTAAGACACTGTTGGAACGTGTTACTAGAATCTAAAACAATTACTTATAGGTAAAGAACCTTTTAAGTGGTACAAATTTTTAAAGAACTTTAAGGAGGTTCTCCGGCAAATCAATTTTCTTCGAAATTTTACCAAATTTTGAGAGAATATTTATTTTTGTATACTTTATAAATGGCAAAAACTTCAACACCTCTTACCATGCTAAAAACGTAAATATTTTTAAATAAAATGTGACATTTTATTTAATTGCTGAAAAACTTTTCTTACAATTTTTTTTGAAAAACTAGTATATTGTAGAGGCAAATTAATAGAATAATATGAAACTGGTTTAAGAGGGTTAACCATGCTTAATTCTTTAATAGAGCACTTTTAAGTTGAAAAGTCAGGTTGATTTTCCATTACCCGTCAAGCGGTAAGAGAGACAATTGCTGTCACGCGCTTGAGAAAGAGAGAAAAAGCACAAAATCGTTCTCAACTAATACTCAGGTGGCGGGAGTGGTCGATTCGTTTAAAATGTGTCGCACGCAACTGAGAACCAATGGAGCCGGAGAACGTCCTTAACTTTAAACTAAAAGATACGGTCACACAGACTCTGTATGTGCTCTTAGGGTTAAAGCTTTACAGGTGCGAATTTAGGTTGGCCGCCAGAGTTTAAAGATTGGACCAAGGTTGGCCTAACTTTGACAACTACCAGTGCTCACAGTTGAGCCGACTTTGATAGCTAATCATTACTTTGGGTCTAAAGGTTGACCCAACTCATCCAAATGTTGTTCAAAATACTTTAAATTTCAGTTGGCCGAATTCTGGGCTACGAATGGCCTGACATTTGGCAAAACTCTATAATGTAGTTTAAACGATTTAAACTTTCATGGTCGGCAGAACTCTGTAACTGTAATTCATAACAAAATTGGCCTTCTCAAATGCATATATATGTTGTTTTAACAATACTTTTGAATAGTTGGTCGAAAGACAGACGTCATTGTTGGCATAACTTTAAATGTATAAGTTGTGCCAACCACAATTTTCAATGTTTGGCCAACTTTAAGCGACAAATGTTACGTAAACTATACCATTGATAATGGTTTACCAAACATTAGCAAGGACGGTTGTCGCGACAACTTATACCACAGACGTCCTGACTTTCGGTGGATAGTAAAAACAAGAGTAAAAAACCGCTGACAAGTTATACATTTCTGTTATAATTTTGGTGTTCATTTCATTCGTTTTCGTAAATCCTGTTGTATTCATTTCATGACCACTTTGCTTCCTTATGGAGATGTTAATAATAATAATAAAGTATAAATATTTAACAATTATTCTCAACTGCTGTAATAGTTTTTTCTCTTTATTTAATACTTCCACATAAACAAAAATTTCATAACAATTTTTGTTTTTTAAAATATCAACAACGTCTTTTTTTCTAATAAAATTTGGTTCAAAGATAGGCCAATTGAAATGTTTCATAAAAGTCTTATTTTCCAAATTTTTTGATTTTCAAAAGTTTAATATCCCCTGTGAATATGGACAAAAAATGTTTATTGAGGGTTCATGAAATGCATCTAAAAAACTATACAAAATTAGAGAAAAAACATTTATAGGTGTCTTAACATTTTTTTAAAACTATGAACAAGAAACGTTTTTTTTTAAATTGAAAATCAAAAAAATATATATAGTTATAAATATTAACATATATAGTAATCTCAATTTAAAAAGAATTCAGCCCAAATCTCTTTACAATTTGGAGATACTTATGAAATTATAACGTTTACACACACACACAAAGACGGAATGACATTTTTTAAAATGTCATTTTTCAACTCCTGAGGTCAAATAACATCAAGATATGTTAAAAAATCGAACATGAAAAATTGTGGTATTACAATACTTCCTCTGTACGAGGATGCAAAATTACACTGCAAAAAGAAGTATCTTAATTAAGATGTTTTGGTATAGTCATTTCTAAGATGTTATTGTAGTCACTTTTAGTCATTTAAAATATCTTAAATTAAGATGTTTAAAGTATCTTCGTACACATTTTCCAACATATTTTTTGGGGGAAAAGGTTTGAGGTTAACTATGGGATTATATTTAAGATATTTTATGCATCTTAGGTTTTAGTAACTGAAATTGTTTTCGCATCTTACAATTCACAAGTAACTTATCGCTAAACATCTTATTGAGACAGAAACATCTTAATTTAAGATACTTTAAAAAACTTACAGAAGTATCTTACTTTTTTAAGATAGAAAAAATATCTAAGACGTATAAAGCATCTTAAAAATCTGTAAGATACTTTCGAAAACATCTTATTTTAAGATGTAAGATACCATTTTTCCATCTTACATATTATGTTAAGATATCAAATATGATACTTATTTTTGCAGTGTATTAAAAAATGAAATGATTAAATTATTTAGCCATTTAACATCTTTTTAATATCGGGAACATTATATATAACCTTTATCAATTATTAAACACAATCTTATATTTTCGGAAATATCTAACAATAGCTGGGATTGAACCACTAATTTAACGCACCATTGTCTTGGACGTTCACCACTGTACTACACTTACATGGGAGTATGTTACGTTCAATGGAGTACTCGTTCAATGTACATAGAAGCTACAATCGTCTGGCCAACCATGACCTAGAGTTTGTCCAGCCAGAAAATTTAAGTTATTAAAACTAGGTTGACTATGACTGAGAGTTAGATTAACCTAGAATTTTAAGTCTTATGTAATGGTTTGCTTACAAAATAGGTCTAACTTTTAGGGCATTAATATTTTCTAAAGTTGGGCAAACTTTTGCAATCGAAACTTTACATGTAAAGGTTTGTCCAACCTTGGGCCAACCTTTAAACTTTAGTGGACAATCTAAATTTACACCAAGGTAATACCTTGAAATTCTTTTACTTTTGTTTAATATTTAAGATTGTAAAGAAGTATACAAGAAACATAATTTTATAGAAATTTCTGTAACTAAAAGTTGCTAAAAATCAATTTTTATTATTTAAGAATATTTTTTTTAATTATAAATATAAAAATGAATATTTTTTATAGTTTTACTGGAAAAAACAATTGCTATTGAGGAAATAAGATTAGTTGATTTAAAGAATGGAAAGTTTCTCGGTGTCCCAATGAGCAAAAAAGATAGAAAACGCAACAGAATTATATTTAATGCCACTCAAAACTTTCAATATGGAGGGTAGGTGTATAATAATTTGACACACTATTAATTTATCTTTTGATTAAAATAGAAACATGTGTTGCAAAGATAATTAATTGCGCAAACACATTTCTTATTGTTATGTTAAAAAAAATTTTACCTTTCGTTTCTTTATACATATCTCACAAAAGTTTAAACAATGTTTTGCAGATATCTACACATCTTTCTGCAAACCTGCGCTAACATTTAAAAGTTTAATCATCAGGAATGGTATTCAAATAGTTTTCAATGGTTTTTAAATTGTAATAAAATAAGTATTGTTTATAAATTACAAAAAGTATAAAAGTATATGTGTTAATAGTTTCCTACAATTTATTGCATTTCTTTTTTGTGTTCTGTATACAATTGTTCTGAAACCTTCTTTCTCTGTTTTTATTTTGTAATCTAAATGATAATGTCTATAAAATGCAATTAATAAATCTATCATAATTTGCAAATTATCATTCTATATACAAAAAACCACTGTTGCCTCTTCTTATTACACCTCCCCTATATCTTGGTTCCTTTTCATTATAATTCTATCACATGTTTCATCATGCCCTATCCTCTTTTCCCACTCATAACATCATAACTGTTCATATTTGAAATGTGGCCTTATATATCCTTCATATACCAGTATGTGAAGACAGAACCTAATAGCAAACAAGTACAATGGTAGTAATGGTTCAGCACTGACAACTTATACTTAAACGAGCTGTGAATTAAGATGTTCATTACATGAACATTTTGCTTCCTCTTTACGATAAGCAAAAAATTTGCTTTAAAGTGAATTTTTTCATTTTATTTAATTCCATTAATGCTAATAAAATATATTCTTTTTATACTTTATATATACCAATCGATTCGTCTTGATGCAAAGAAGAAGATTTTATTGTATATTAACTTCAATATTCAATTAAAAAAAATTTTTTTGAAAAAGTAAAAAAAAAAAAATTTTTTAATAGATTTTTTAATGTTCATCAATCCATTTCGAGATATTTTTATGATAAATATGCCTAGCAATTTTTAAACGACTACAAAACTTCCTCACGAGGAAGCAAAAAGGAATTCCTACAAATAATTACTGTTGGTTGCAGGTATTAATTTATACATATTTTTTTCTTATTTATGTTATATTCTTTATGATTTTAATTGTTTCTCTTTAGCATCCTGTTGATTAAAGGATCGAAGTTTTAATGTAAAAAAAGTACACTTGGTCTCCTATGAATATTATAGGCAATTTACTAAAATTAAAATATAAATATAATAAGAAATAACTTGCACTACCGTGGGAAATTATCGGTTGATCTATTATAGTGGATAAAAAAACACCACTACTAAAATGGTTATAAGATTAAAATTGACGATAAACGCTATGATATTTTTTCACACTTCTAATAAAATTGTTACACGTGTAATAATTTTGAAAAATATACATTTTAAGAATTATTCTATAAAAATATTTTACTCTTCTCAACTTTAAAGTTACGTGTTTAATGTTTAATTGCGAATAAAAGTTTAGACAAAAATCGTATCATTGTTATAATTTCACAGAACTTAAAAAAATATTAACATCTCACCTGGACTTTTCCTATATAATTTGAAAATATAATAATTTTTACCTACTAATACTCATTACTACAGAATAAAAAGTAAATCTTAATTTAAGATCAATTTTAAATTCAGCACTGTCTGATCTAATGTTAAATTATGCAAAATATATAGCCTCAAGTTAATAGTTCAATAACCTGAGAAAAAAATAATTTTGAATGTTTTGTTTTTCAAATTCTTAAAAAAGTATTAAAATTTCTTTACATAAATGAAACATTGCATAATTTAACAAATTATATATTTCATGTTACTCTTATAAAAAGGCAAATTATATTTCAGTTGGTTCATTTAAAAAAATTTATGTTACAGTGGCTAACATGGCATTATTAGACGGAAAGTCTAAAGATTCAAAAATTCTTGTTGTCAATAATTTCAAATATTATTTATCACAATCGAATAAAGAAGTCGCTTACTGTGCTCTAAGGAACAGTAAGCACAAAAATTGTTCAGCAAAAGTCAATTTCGTTGATGGTACATGGGTTGAAGACCCTACTAAACCTCATATACAAGGAGAATCATTAAAAGATTATGTGGCTATTAATAAAGCAGAGAAAGAAATTGTGGAGTTGTGTCAATCGACTTCAAGACCTTTGAAATCTATTTTCTTCGATGTGTGCAAGCGGTATTTTCATATATAATTGACATAAATAGGGAAAAATTCGCCAATTACGGCAACTTTTTCAAAAAGTACAACTGTTTACTATTTTAGAATAATACACTGAAAAAAATATATTTATGGTACTACCATAAATATAGCCAATTCTGACATATTTTATTGGTAGATATGATACTGGCATACAGTATTGCTGTTTCAGCCATATGCAGTGTAGAACAGCAATATGTATTTCAAAGACAATAATATGTATGCGGAGAACACGAATACTGTATTTTAAGAACAGCAATACGGTATTGCTGTTTCAGCTATACATCCTAACCATACTTGTATGTCAAAATTAACATTATCATTTTTTTCAGTGTACGCTAGATTAGTGGAAGAAAAGTACTCCTTGATGACCCTCAAGTTTTGAACGTTGAAATGAACGAAATATTTTTTATTGAAAACATTTTAATAAATTACTAATTATAAAAAACTTTAAAAACTAAAATTTTACCAATTGTTGTTAGAAAAAAATATTACCAATTGTTGTTAGAATATCACAAATTCACAAGTATTATTTTTATATTTTTGTACGGAACCCGTCAATTCAGTGCGAGTGCAACTCGCACTTGTCCAGTTTTTTAAAATTTTATTCTGAAATTTTTTTTTTTAGATTTTTAAATATATTTTTTGTGATCAGACTGTAAAAATATACTAATAAACCAATTTTTAATTAATTAGATCAAATAATGTAGAAATTTAAAAAAAATTAATTAAAAAAAAGTACGTGAAAGATTACTTGACTTTTGGATGGGACAATATTTTGTAAATATTTCATTGACAGTCCTACAATTTTTCATTGACTTATGTGAAATACACAGAAAAAAATATTTGTTAAATTTGTTGCGTGTAGTTTTCAGCTGGTGTTGTTTTAACACAAGTTAGTGTTATTTTAACACAATTTAGTGTTAAAATCACACAGTGTCGTTTAAAAATGTTGCGCGTAGTTTTAACACTACTTTTTTCTGTGTAATTACAAGCACACTGTAAAAAGAAGGTATCTTATTTAAGATATTAATATTGTCACTTTTAAGTTACTTCGAAAAAGTTATGAAAAACATTTTAAAATGCATTGGTTTCTAAGATGAAATATGGAAAAAGAAGATGTTTTAAGTACCTTAAAATTGACTACAATGTATTTTAAGGTGTTTTTTTGCAGTGCAGTGTTGGAATATTTAAAGTAATCTATTGAATATTTTTAAATGACTTTTGGATGGGACAATATTCTGTAAATATTTCATAGACAGTATTAGAATTTTTGCATTGGCATATGTGAAATAATTACAAGCAGTGCTGGAATATTTAAAGTAATCTATTAAATATTTTTAATATTCCAGCACTGTTAATAATTATTTTATATAATTCAATGAAAAATTCTTGGAATGTCTTTGAAATATTTACAGAATATTGTCCCATCCAAGACTTGCATACACAAGACAAGCACTGTCAAGTGATCTTTCATACACTTATATTTTCCGTGTATAAAATGTTGCACGACATGTATAACGCAATTGTCCTATCTGTAAATTTGCTCCAAACTTAAAGTGCAAACTTTCTGTAAATTTTATTAAAATTTTTATTTATTCTTTTATACTTTGTAGATTTTATAAATATAGATATTGTTTGGTTCAACAAAGACATGATAACTATTACAGAAAAAAATCGTATCTCTCTCCCCCAAAAATTGAAATTTATTTTTAATTTTGATTTTTTTGGGTCAAAATTTTTTTTTTTCAAAATGCTTATTTCCAATCAAAAGAGCATGAAAAAACCTTTCCAAAATGTGCTTTGTCAAATTTGTATGTTTAATTGTTTAAGGGTAAAAAATGATTGAAATAAACATTACACCAAAAGACCCCTTGATCACTTGACGTGGAATCGCTCATATACTTAAATTCTTTATCGTCATTTAACCCTTTAACGCCCAAATATACAAAATTTTGGAATAAAGAATTAAGAAAAATGATATGCGTTTTTATCGCATGGCGATAAAAATGCTTTAACGCGATGTCGAAAATAAAATTTACTTTTATTAGTTTATATTAAAAGTCATTATTTAATAATCAAAGCATGGCGAATAATTTAGTGAATACTAATAATTATTAATATTTCTGTAGTAATTAAACTTTTATAAGTGTAAAAAATGTAAATGATTATTAGAATTGATATTAATGAAATAAGTTTAAATAAAACTTTTTTCTCGTTTTCTTCATTAATTTAGACATTCTTATTTCTTTTAATTAATTACTAAATTATTATTATTATTATTGTTAATAATTATTTAAATTTCTACTTTACGTAACACTATTAAGAATTATACACAAAACACTTAAGGGGAGATTCCACTGAATTTAAAGTTTTTTTCAAAAAAAAAATTTTTACAGTAAAATAAATATTTATTAGTCAAACTTTTTTTACAATGAAATACAAGTGTTACAGTAGTAAAATACATTATTTATTATTATTTTTTTTTAATGGAGTCTTAGAAAATGGCTGCCGAAAGTGGTCTACTCTAAAAGTTGTTTACATTTTTTCTCTTTGACAATTAATCTAAAATAAAAAATTTTCTTAATCTATATCATTATGGCTATCGTGTAAACTAGAAGAAGAAAAAAATTCATTGAAAGATAACCAAATGACAGACTTGTTAATTTTTTTACCATAATTTTGCAACTTAAATTGTTTATAACTTTTATAAATATTAATGGATTTTAAAAATCCTAGTTTTACGAAAACTACGCATTCCAGGAACATGCTGTCCAAATTTCAAATTATTTCGTTAAAAACTGTAAAAATCAGAGTGTAAACAAGTTGAAAATATGCAGTTTCGAGAAAAACTGTAAATTAAAAAATAAACAAAATGCAGTTAGTTAATTAATAAAAAAACACCTATTTTCGAGGTGGGAGGGGGATATTTTTTTACCCTCCTGCTTGCGACACTATTTTTATCGTTTCAGACTGTTTTTCCCGTATTCTTAGATAATTATACTAGCCAAAAATGAGAAAAAAAAGAAATTTAGATGTTTTGAAAAAAATCAGTGGAATCTCCCCTTAAACATAAGACGGAAAAATTTCGCACGCACGGAGAATCGAATGCTAAACCTCAAGGACGCAAGTCAAATACTCTCTAAAACTGCATCAGTGAAATTTCACTGAGAATCAGTGACTATTCTCACGATTTGAATCAGTAAAATTTGACTGAAGATCAGTCAAAAATTAATTAATAAATAATAATTTATTATATTATTATGATATACCGAATAATTAATAATAAATTAATTACATAATTAATTTTATTGGTGATGATTAATGTTTTAAAATTTTTAGAATATATTTTAGTAATATATTGAACGTATATTTTAAGTAAATGAAATTTAAAGAAATGATAATTAATGAATTTTTCTATTGATTTTTAAATACCGAAATAACTTTATGCCAAAATTTTGTACATTTAGGCGTTGAAGGGTTAAAACCCGTGTAGAAATTTCGCTGGGGCCCTGATCAGGGCCTGATAGGGCCGACCTATTAGGAAATGAAACGCCGCGCCCGATGTGGCCCTAATCAGGAAAGTCACACTTTCATGTCGCCCCGATCTGGCCCTGATCAGGCGCGGCGTTTCATCCCATACTACGGCCCTAGTAGGGTAATTTCTGCATGGGAAGGAATTATATAATTCATATAAAAGTTTTGTAAGTAATTTGAATTTATTTTAAAAATGTACTGTATGAGATAAAGTTTTATAGATAAGAAAATTTATGTGGATATTAATAAAAAAAATTTTCGTAGGCATTCGGTCTCTTTAAGTTTTGAAGGATTAAGACCGCGCATGATGGCAACTAGGAAAACAATGTCACCTAATGTAAGCAATCCAACGCAATTTTTTAGAAAATTGCAGAAACTGCAAATGCATCACAAAACATTGGCACCAGGAGTAACAATTTTAAAACTGGCAAATTTCACACCCAGTGTAAAAACATTGTACATTGATGAATCTATAAAAGTTAGTAAAAGTTTCTTTAATAATGAAAAAGATTGATTTTATTGCGGTTAAAATAAAGATTGTTATATCTTTTAAAACTATATACATTAGATCACAAATGTGATCATAATTATAAAAAAAATTTTTTAAATAATTGATTTTAAATTTGATTCAACCTCTCCCGTAAGCGTCTACTTTTCCATGCTTAAAATACGTGCAATTTTTTTAAATCCATTTGAAAAATTAAATTTAAATTAAATTTAAATTTTTTATCAATAGCCTTGACGATTGACAATTTTAGGTATTTTATTATGAGTTATTTTTGAATTATTAAAACTTTCATAATTCACTGCTCTTCTTTATTCAAATGTCTTTTTATACAAAAATTTATAGACTCCACTATTTAACCTTTTAACGCAGGGAAGGACACATATTTAACTCAACTTTCAGAGCCATCATTCTTAACGATTTCGTAAGTTATAAATTTGTTCCATCCCTATACAGTTTTTATCTTTTTTTCAGAATTAGAAGTTTAAAATTTTTGAAAAATTGAGAGGCTGGATGTTGTAACGTGTTACGCACCATTTATTTAACAAGGCGCGGTTAAAAATTATAGCATCCAGCCCCTCAATTTAAATTGAGAGATTTGTGAACATTTTTCCAACAAAAAACTAAAAGTTTTAATTTCTTTCGTTAACATTAAAGTCTAGTTTATGAATATAAAAAAAAATTTTGGATAATCATGTCACTTTGTATTTAGGGATTTTTTGAGGTTGCTGATTACGAATCTGTCATTAAATTTCCAAAATTCTAAATGAAGAAAATATACTTTAATCAGCAACCTTAAAAACCCCTAAATACGAAGTAACATGATTATGAGTCAGAATTCCTGAATGGAGTCACCCAAAATCTTTTAATTTTTTTTTCTTACTAATGTGGTTATTTTAATAGTATTGTATATAAAAAATCATACTACCAAAGGATTTTGCAAACAAAAATTTCTTGTTAGTGTTATTAACTATTGAAAATTTTTAACGTATTTAATTAAAAAATGAATTTCTCAAAAACTAATTGATTGATTTTAATTTTTCAAGTTGCATTTTATTTATCTTGAAATGAAGTATAACTGACAATATTTTCAGATAAAAATATTTAATTTTAGTGCAAAATGCAATTGTTTATTTATAAACAATTAGAAATAAATAGTGTTCTGGATGATATTTTAAGTTGAAAAAATTACTAAAATGTTCTTAATAAACCACTAAAAAATATCCCGTTGAAAAAAAATGGCACGAAGTTTTAAATTGATTAATTTTAAACATTTGTGCCGCGGTGCAGTGCGCGACTCTGGTCCTCATTTAGCGTTCGCGCGCGTGATATTGTTTCTGATCACTGAAACGACTGCGCTTCTGAAACACTACATTTATGTTTGAAATAAATTTATTTTAACGTAATTTTCACATTTAATTTTTTTTTAATGGAACATTTAATTAATTCTTTTTGTTGAATGGTAATTACAGATGTGTTGCATAAATTGTTAAAATATCGAATTCTTGAATTTTCTTTGAAATTAAAAAAAATAATTTTATAAAAAAAATTTTATATTTTTTGATGGAAAAATGTTTACAAATTTCTCAAATTAAATTTGAGATATGTAGGTATGGATACCTACCAAATTTTTAACTTACGAAAACGTTAAGAACGATGGCTCTGAAAGTTGAGTAAAATATGTGTTCTTCTCGGCATTAAAGGGTTAAAATGTCAGATATTATACGACAATATGTTTGTACCCAACAAGCACATAAACTTACCACAAACTTGCAAGATTCGTAAGCTTACAGAGCAAGCTCGTGACAAGTTTGAGGCAAATAATAAAATGTACTATTGCTGCAAGATTGCACTGAATCTTGCTACAAGCTTTTGAGGCAATTATACAACAAGCTTAGTTGGCAAACTTGCTACAAGTTTGTAGTGTAAGTTTGCAGTAAGCTTATTCCAAGCATGCTACCCAAATAATATAATAATAAAATAAATTAGCAACTTTGACAAATAAGCTTGTCCAAAATTTGTCTCACAAACTTTCAGCAAGCTTATATCATAATATTGTAGCAAGATTGCAATGCAAGCTTGCAGCAATAGGACATTTTGTTACTTGACACAAACTTTTCACGAGCTTTAGTATAGATTTCTACAGTCACCTGTTGTAATTGAATTACGTATCTAGGTTTTTCTATACGGGTATCTACTTACTTACACAGTAAACCCTCGTTAACACGAAAATTTAAGATTCCAAAAATTATTCCTATTTACGTTAAATAATTCGTGCTATAGAGATTGTTTAGAAATTAATATAATGCACCATCAATAATACAACTCTACAAAACAAAAACAAATTTTTTGTCAAACGTCCTAGAGTAATCATTTCTTACTTATTTTGGGTTGCTGAAACCAAAAACTTATATATTTTAACAGATTCGCCTGCAATCTGGTGCACAGGGGTATTCCTTAACGCTACCTGTTAATATAAACTCAAATTTTTGAAATTGATAATAAAAGACCTACTATGGTGTATGAAACTATTTTAAATTGATAGGATTCGCTTGTAATTTGGTACTTGTCTTTGCTTTACACTGTAAAAATTAAATATTTATTCAAGCTCAGTCTTAAATTCATCATTATCTGCTCTAATGTTAAATCATACAAAATTCATTACTTAAATTCAGCTTTGACTGTCTTAAAAATGTTGCGTTTTAATTTATGACTGCCTTTCTGCCTTATAATAGGACTTTCTTTTTTCTGTGTAGAAATTAAACGTATCTGTTGAAGAAATAAATATTATAAATCTACTTATTAAATTTATAAATGTGATATTTCAATTTGACAAAGATTCGTAAATTTGATATTGAGTTTATAACATTAGTGGTCATAAATTTGTTAAAAAATTATGACGTAATGTAAGTGATATATAAGACAAATTATGGAACAGTTATGTCTAAAAAATGTTTTTTTGAGTCCATTGAGACAAGGTAAATTTTGTAAAGTGATTATGCTATGATCTAATGTATAATTCGTAAGCCTTGACCAGAAAAAGTCTTGCATATCAAGTTTTAAGCCAATCCTATCGATTTTAAAAAATCCCAACTACCATATTTGGTCATAGGGGAGATCGGGGCGTAATGGATCAAGGGCGTAATGGATCACTTGAATTTATTCAAAAGTGATAAATTAGAGTAATTTCGGTTTTTGATCAAAATAATGTACTTGGTACACTGTAAGTTTGTGCCAAGTTTTATTGTTATTTATTTATTATTGTTAAAAATATGGTAGAAAAAGTGATTTTGACGCTTGAAAGTAAATTTTTGAAATCTTTGTTTTTTGTTATATCTTTTTCAAAATTACTTGTAAGAAATTTTTGTATAACAGGTTTAGAGCTTTAAAGATTTATTCTTAAAGAACAATTGACAATTTTTGTTTAATACTTACAGTATTTATAAAAAATAACAAAATTTTCAACAAACACCTCCGAGGCGTAATGGATCACTTTACTTATTTTAATAAGAAAAATCTATTATATTTAAAATATTATTAAAATAATCCTGTCAAGTTTAATTTCTTGTAATTTGTATATTAATAAGTACCAATGATAACCTTTTATAAAAAAAATAAATAAATGGAGAATAGATTTTTTAAGTAAATGGATTTTGCATTTCGCTACAACTTTTTAAAATTTAAAAATTGCATGAAAATGTTTAAAGTTTAAATTTAATATGTTCCATTTTCAATATTCTTTGTTATAAATGTACAATAGAAACCAAAATTGTCAATAGTAAATAATGTTTCATGATCAAAATTATAATTTCATTGCTGATCCAATACACCCCGGGTGGGGATCCATTACGCCTCGGCCCGAGGCAAAATTGCTTACATTGCATTTCTCCAAAACCATTGTTCTAAAAAAAAAGTAAAAGTGATATTAGGGCGTACTTTTTTAATTGAAAAATGAGATGTTAGGCTAAGTTTTACACCTGATTAAATTTTTATTGAAGCAAGAATGACGAACTTAAACAACAAAAAGTGTAAAGTGGTCCATTACGCCCCGGTCTCCTCTATATTATAAATTTAAAAAATCTGACTTAATATTTACAATGTGCGACCTCGAAAGCTTTCGAGCACAAGGTTTTAGGCACATCTTATAGAATTTAAGTTTTTGGTCCACCGTCTAAAATTCGCCATTTTCAATTTTTAAAGCCTCATACAAGATGCTCAATGATAGAAGGTCCAACGTCCTTCCGGCAGGACCAAAAAGACTCAGGTGAGTCCGTCCGAAATCGCGAAATAAAACTAACATGGATTGATATAAACAAAAAGTAATATATATCGTTGGAAAGGTGATGAAACAAGCTTTCAGTGCATGTAAATGTCGAACTTGTTAGTTCAAAGCGAAGAGCAGGGTAGCTTAAAGAATAAGAATTTTCCAAAAATTCATATAATTTTTAGTCACAAAATGATGGAACCCGGTCCTGCCGGCACGACGCTATTCGCTTTGTTTAAAATGAGTAGTATAGCTAGGCGGGTTCTGGCTCAGTTACCGACGGTCGGTAAAGTAGATTTCTTAATAACTCCTTTTTAAGTGCGTTAGAAGGGGTGTTCTGTTTTACCGACCGTCGGTAACTGAGCCAGAACCCCCCTAGATGGCGCCACCGGTCAATTCAAACCCTCTTGGCGGGAAATTTAAAATTTTAAACCTTCAATTGGGTTAGAATGTGTGTTCTACCTTACCTACCATAGAAGTGGTGTTCTACCTTACCGACCGATTTTTTACTACCAACTGCCACCATTAGATGGCGCTGATTTATTTTTTCTCAATTCAAACTCCTTGACGTGATATTTAAATTTTTATTTTTGAAAATTCTAGCCCCCCCCCCCCCCCCGAGAGATTGCATCACTTTTTTTTCATTTTTAAGGGTAATTGTCGCTTGGTTTAAGGTTATGTTATTCAGTCGGAAGTTTTTCCATAGTAAAGTGACCACTGAATAACATAACCTTAAGCGAAAAAAAATTTATAACACTGATATAATTTATATCTCACTCGGTATACCAATGTTCTACATAACCGACAGAAAAACAAATTTCTTTCGATACCACAATTTAAAAATGGTTTATTTTTAATATTTCATAATTATAATTATTATAAATAAGAAAAATTTAAGTATAAATAACATGTCCTGTATTAAGTACAGAATTTCATTAATTTTAAGTCTTTTTTTAGTTATTGACTATGTAATTGAATGCTAATAGATGGTTAATATGTCACGGTGATCTTGGATCAACTTTGAATGAAATGTCTTAGCACATCATTTTTTTTGCTGATTTGGGTTATTTGCACTCTAAATAATGTGTAAAAAATTTATAGCCCATAACTTGTCGAGCCGTTTTTATATTTATTATATATAACCTCTTCGTTAATTTTTTTTCTGTACAGTAACTGGTATAATTTCCGTAAATTGGCAAAAATATGTGCCTTAACATGTATTGTAATATTTAAACAAAACTGACTTATTGTGTCAGAAATATTATTTAAATTGTTATATTATATTATTTAAAATTAAAGAAAAGTATTAGGGTCAGTTGGGGTAAATCCGGACAGAGGGAAAATACGGACAAAAGGTGTTGGATCTTAATTTACAAATTAAAAATTCAGTTCGACGTCAATATTTTAAGCTCAGATCCTTTAAAAGAGATTCTGACTACTTCCATGATTTTATCTCGACAATTGTCAACAGGATAATTTAAAAACTTTGGGTAAATCTGGACAGAGCTTCTATTACATTTTAAAAAGTGGTGTAAGTAGTGTAATTTGATTAATCTTTAAAAAAGTCCGGCATATTGGATCTGGCATTTTGAATTTTTAAAATCTGACTTTGTATTCGTATTCAATGATCCCAAAAACTTTTCTTTATCAAGTTTTATTAAAATCCATTAAAATTTGTTAAAGCTATATATGTTTTTGATTATTACTTTTTGAATCGTTAATTGATTAACTTTTATGATACTACAACACTTAACTGAATCAACTTTTGTACATCTAGTATGAATTTTTTTCAAGTTGTTCTATCCCTTAATAGAGTAATATACTTAAGATAACTTTATTTTAAACCTTTCTTAGAAACTAGGCTGTCAGGATTTATCCCAAATTTAAAGAAATTTTTTAAATCTTGGGGTAAATCCGAACAATAAAATGTAAAAAATTAAATATAAAATTTTATAAAAAATAAAAAATTAATCCAGGGAACTCAAGAAAGAAATTAATGCAGTATAAAACGAAAGAATTTCCTTTTATTATAAAAAAACTTACGTCATTTGTGAAAAATAGGTATTTTGTCCGGATTTACCCCAACTGACCCTATTTTAATTAATATTATGCTTAAATCCATAATTTAATACAAATATGTAACATTTTAAATAAAAAACTGATGATTTTTTTTCAAAATGAGTTTTCTCAAAAACGGCTCGACAAGTTATGGGCTATAAATTTTTTACACATTATTTAGAATGCAAATAACCCAAATCAGCAAAAAAAGGGATGTACAAAGACTTTATATTCAAAGTTGATTCAAGACCACCGTGATGTACAAATTATGAGAGATTTGAATTTCGTTTACTATTGTCTACACTTTACGATTGTCACGCTGTGTCAATTTAAGTACTGAATATTATATCACTCATATGGTCACCCCTACCACTATAGGTTTATATCTTACTAATATGATGCCGGTTTTGATAACGTTTAAAGTGAAAGAGTCTTTCTTTCCGATATTTATCGCTGGAGTGTACGGACGGAATTTTCAATAATTGTGGTTTTCTAAATCATTAATAATGGTATGTATATACAATTTATTTATTTATTCATTTAATAGCATGATTTTATTTATTTTAATTCTAATTAAATATAAAGTTTTTTTTAAATATTACATAATTTCTAATTAAAATTTATAGAGTGATAAAGCTGACACGTGCTCTTGCTGCTTGTGCCGGTATATGTTTCTTTTTCACAAAGAAACAACATCAATTTCAACAATATTTAAACATCATAGAAATGAGGTATTTTGTGTTTAAATTAATTTATTTTATATTATGTTTTTTTTTAGTTTGCGTTATGTTCATAGTAGATTTTAGGTTATCTATAATATATCATTTTCATTAATTTTATTTTCTAATTTATTATTTCTTATTTTATATTATGATTTTTTATTACATAAAAATTATATTTAATTTATGAAATTAAATAATTAATTATTTCTTATTTTTTATATTTTATTTTTAGTTTGTGTTATGTTCATAGTAGATTTTAGGTTATCTATAATTTATCATTTTCATTAATTTTATTTTATAGTTTATTATTTCTTATTTTATATTATGATTCTTTATTAAATAAAAATTCTATTTAATTTAATTTATGAAATTAAATAATTAATTATTTCTTATTTTTTATATTATATTTTTTAATTTGCGTTATGTTCATAGTAGATATAAGGTTATATATAATATATAATTTCCATTTATTACATTTTCTAGTTTATTATTTCTTATTTTATATTATGATTTTTTATTAAATATAAATTTTATTTTATTTAATTTATGAAATTAAATAATTAATAATTTCATTTTTTATTATGTTTTTTTAAAAAGTTGAAATTAATTATTGCATTTCTTAAAATTAAATTATTTTTAGAATTTGTAATTAAAATTCTTATATCTTTTATTTTTTTAGGTTCATCAACATCGACCACCATTTTCTCAAACTGTGGAGCATGGAGAACGCTCTTTACGTTACTTCTCATCGTCATCATCTCATCGTCATTCTGCAGGTTATCCGACACATCAGAGACCATCAACACCTAGGCTGAATATGAATGTGGGATATACAGGAGCTCCAAGGCCTTCTGCACAACCCAATTTCCAAATTTATCCAAGAAATCCCTTACAAATTCCATCACCATCATCATCATTTCATCCAGGATTTCCAACAAATAATAATAGATTTCCTGCAGCACCTAAAGTTTTGGAACAATCCAAACTTTCAACACAGGATGTATCTACAGTACCTGAGACTGCAACATCTGCCAATCAAACAGTGGAATGCTCAGAGAAACGTCGGAGGATGATGAGTAGGTGGAATGGTGAATCTTCCGTTCAACAAAGTCCGATGATTAAAAATAAATTCTCGAATTTCTCAACTGCACCATCATCCGATTCATCAGACTCTTCATCCACATCATCATCATCAAAGGAAAAATTAAGAAAAAAAAAGAAGTCCGTTAGTGTTTCCGAAAAAATGAAAAACTTAAATAAAAAGAACTACAATCCACGCGATGAAGCAATTAAATTAGAGTATCGGAAAGTTCTCACTTGTGAAAAAACTGATGAAACAGGTGGTGAAGTTGAGGAAGTGCCTAACCCATGCATTAGAAAGGCTACAAGACCTGAAATTAAATACGAAAAAAAAATAAATAAAATATTCCTGAAAGTAAAAATTTAAAAAAAGTTGAAAATTAATTAATTAATTAATGAGTTTCTTTTACTTAAAATTGTTTTTTAAAAGTGTTTTTTTACTTTTGATGTTTAATAATTTAAACATTATTTCTACTTTTGTTTTAATACGAAAAATTACAATTTATTGTTTAAAGGAAACTGTCTATATTCCGAAAAATCCAATGTATTTTGTTATCACTTTAAAAGTGCTTTAAAGTTCGTTTAATATTTTTCATCGAACGTTATGTATATTATGTTGAATAATTTCCACACAAACACTTAAAAAAATTAAAACCTTATATTTTTAAAATTTAATTAGAAAATAAAATTTTATTTTTTACTACAGAATATATGTTTTTTTAATTATAACAAAATTTCTTCTTTTGTTAAATAATTTTATTTAATAATTTTATAATATATTTTATTTTCAGAGATAAAATGTTTTTTTTAATTACTTTTAGTTAGTAAATAAACTAAACTAAAAAAAAAATATTCCATAACAAATCAACTTATAATTTAATTAAGAATTTTTTTAATAAATAAATATTTATTTTGTAACTTCACGAAATTATAATGCCATACAGTCTATTTTGAAAAGAAAAATTTGATTAATTTTGTTATTATTTCTCATGAAAAAAATTTTACTTTTATAATTATTATGTAAAATACCTAACCCTAAATTGAAAGATAAAATGTTTTTTTTAATTACCTTTAGTTATTAAATAAAATAAAAAACAATATTCCATAACAAATCAACTTATAATTTAATTAGGAATTTTTTTAAATACATAAATATTCATTTTGTAACTTCACGAAATTATAATGTTATACAGTCTATTTTGAAAAGAAAAATTTGTTTAATTTTGTTATTATTTGTCATGAAAAAAATTTTACTTTTATAATTATTATGTAAAATACCTAACCCTAAATTAAATATTATATTTACTTTAAAAGACAAAATGTTTTTTTTAATTACCTTTAGTTAATAAATAAACTAAAAAAAATATTCCATAACAAATCAACTTATAATTTAATTAGGAATTTTTTTTAATAAATAAATATTCATTTTGTAACTTCACGAAATTATAATGCCATACAGTCTATTTTGAAAAGAAAAATTTGTTTAATTTTGTTATTATTTGTCATGAAAAAAATTTTACTTTTATAATTATTATGTAAAATACCTAACCCTAAATTAAATATTATATTTACTTTAAAAGACAAAATGTTTTTTTTAATTACCTTTAGTTAATAAATAAACTAAAAAAAATATTCCATAACAAATCAACTTAAAATTTAATTAGGAATTTTTTTTAATAAATAAATATTCATTTTGTAACTTCACGAAATTATAATGCCATACAGTCTATTTTGAAAAGAAAAATTTGTTTAATTTTGTTATTATTTGTCATGAAAAAAATTTTACTTTTATAATTATTATGTAAAATACCTAACCCTAAATTAAATATTATATTTACTTTAAAAGACAAAATGTTTTTTTTAATTACCTTTAGTTAATAAATAAACTAAAAAAAATATTCCATAACAAATCAACTTAAAATTTAATTAGGAATTTTTTAAATAAATAAATATATTTTTTTAACTTCACGACAAATCAACTTATAAATTTAATTAAGAATTTTTTAAATAAATAAATATTTATTTTGTAACTAAAATTACATGGGAAAACATCTTAAGGTGCACTCTCAGCTTTGGTAGAGCAACTAGAGTAAGAGGGGGAAAGCTTATAATTTGAATTATCAAACTCTCTTACTTTTATGTAGTTACCATGACAACTTGCAGACAGGTAGGAACAAAAGGTGTGATTGCACCATTAAACATTACACATTGTAGTATGTAAAGTCTAATTCACAATATTGGTTATGATTTACGTAAAGTTGGAAATCGAATTGTCTGCTCTAGAGAGATCGATTGTTTCTTTGATTATAGACATTGGACAATAGAAATAGAATTGAAATCAAAAACTCAATTTAAATTAAATGATTAGTTAAAATATTTAGTCATTTAAGTCTAATAAATTACTTAAAACCCAATTTTTTTCTATGCTAGTGAATTATAGTGATTTTTGTATTTCTTTAAATTTACTAATTTACCAAATACGACACTGGGTGTGACGTCATATACATCATAAATATAAGATGGTTGCAGCTGCGCATGCATAGTAGTGTGGTGGGGTTTTGAAAAAAGTGGGGGCACTGGTTATATAAAGTGATCACAGGCCGCCAAAAATCATTCTTTCTTGCAGGTCTTCCAAGTAATAGTATGTATAAAATATTCCTTATTATTATTAACCTCATATTACATCTACAATTTTCAGCATTATGATAGTTTTTTGAATTCTGTTTATATTACAGGTTATATATCAATTACAGTTCTTTGTCTTGTTTTTTGTTCAAGGTTTTCTTATAGCTTCAAGTATCTTAAAAAAATGGATCTAGAAAAAGTTAACTCTGTTGGCCGTTTTGAAGGATACCTACCGACAAAGCCGCTAGCGGAATTAATGAAAGATAAACTGTACTACGTCACAAAAATGAAGAAGGTCCAGACGAAATATGGTCCTAGGATCATTGTTGAGATTGATGCTGATTTTGTCACATACTTACCAACGAGATTCATTAAACTCTTCGAAGATGAACCATCCACCTTGGAAATGATGAAAGAATCAGCAATATCGAAAAAACTTCAAATAAAGTATCTTGGCGGACCATATAATGTTGTCGAGTTTAAATTATTATAAAAATTGTAAAGAAATGTATATAATTGAAAAAACTTTGAAAGTAATAAACACACAAAGTTTTACCTATAAATTGGTTTTAAATTTACTTTCCTTCTCCTCTTAGTTATTTTTCAGAATTAGAATAAAAATTATTTTTGGGAATTATAAAAAATAGTTTAATTAAATTTTAAGGATTTTTTAAAATTAAAAAACATTGTTTTAAATTAATAATATTTATTTTTTAAAAACTATATTTACAAAAAAGATTCACAATTTTCGTAGAAAGATTTTAAAGTAAAGTCAGTTTCATCAACTCCAATAGTAATAGCACTTATATATCGATTTGATGGTTCCAAAAACCATTCTTGAAGAAGTTTAACATTTTTTGCGGCGCAGTTTTCACTATAAAGAGTATGATGTTTACATGGCGTTAACAATAATTTAGTTTCAAGTTTTTTCAATGATGGACAATTAAAATCTTCTAAATTTTGCACATTGAGTAAGAATTTCTCCAGCCAAGTCTTCTTTTCTAATCCTTTAACGTAGATTGCATTAGCACCTCGCAGAATTCCTTGTAGAATAGATTGAAGTTCATCATATGGTACATCTCCAGCTGTCCAGTCAATTCCATGGTAATTATGAGTAAGCCAGAGGTTTTCACTTTTGTAGCGTCCTGGCAATGAATTCCAAGAACAAGCAGGTTTGAACAGAAAAACTAGTGGTTGAGCATCTGACTGTAGAGGAAGTATTGCCAACTCTTTAAAGACAAACTCGTTATTTGGTCTTTTAAATCCTTGAACGTCTACAATGAATTCCATGTTGAAATGAATTTTTTGACCAACAGCAGTTGCTTTTATATTAATTACCCCTACCACATGACCCCCCACTCCTTTACAATAGTTTCTTTACAACGCCGCTGATTGGCTTATATTGTATGACGCGGTCATGGATGATTAAGCAGTAGGCGGTGGTCTCAGCTGGCATGTTTATTCCTGCTTCAAATTCTAACCTTACATCAACTAATGCTTGTTTCAAAAACTCGTTTTGTTTAGAACAATCAATAACAATTGGAGGAAATAAACTTTTAAAAATATCCTTTGTTAAAATAGGTTTTGAATCCTTACCATAATAGGAAGATTGGAAATTAGCGTACATTTCATAAAGTAGAGAGTACTGATTTTGATCAAAGTTTAGATTTAAATTTCCATAAGGATAATATTGTGAATTTAAAAAGAGTTTAACATTTGTAATATTGCAATGGTCAAAATGACAGGCATATTTTTTACGTTTATCTTTTCTTGCTGTTTGAAATCCAACAATAACATAACGAGGTTTCTCTAATTGTGTTGATGTTTTAATTTGCCACAAAACTTTTGAACTTGTAGGAATTAAAGGATACTCATACATTTCCCATGACCTAAAACTTATCGAAATTAATGGATCCTTTTCAATATATTTTAACAATTTAACTTTGTTATTGTCTGAAGGTAAAACGTATGGAACCATCCATTCAAGTTTATTGATGAAAATTTTAAATTCCTCATCCCCTCCTTGTCCTGTTTGAATTACAGCATTCACGTCAGAACGTGCTCTTGTTAAAATAAGTTCATGTTTAGCATTCATAATTATTTTTTTATAATCTTCAGCAAACCCAAAAATCATGCTGAGTGGTATTGTGACATCAAAATAGCCATTTTCCAATACAAGTCTTGCATCAGCTGCAATTTTTGAATATCCAGCATTTTCAATAAAATTAAGCTGAGTTGGAGTTTGTGAGACATAATTTTTCATTATTGTAGTATGTCCAACGTATTTACAGCGATCAATTTCAATACCATTTAGTTCATAGCGAATTTCATCAAACAAAAAACATACAGCATTATTACTTAAATGCACGTTTTGTGTAAGAGTAATTCCATCATTTTTAGTTAATCTACCAAAAATGTGTAATGAACTTTTACTAGGTAAAATGCACAAGTCTTGATGTTGATTCACTGCTGCTGGAATATTGAGAAGTTCGTCCATTTTTATTACAACAGCAACCAAAAAATATGTAAATTAATTGTCTTGTTGTCTTATTTTCTTTCCTTGAACTTTTAGACCTAGTTCTTGCAGAAAGAGGCGATTCTGAGGTGTTAACACCTTGTGAGACAAATTTAGACTGATTTGACTCTTGCATATTGGTTGACTTTTATAGTTTCCACCAACAACAGCTCTTTGATTGTAAACGATTCCCATTACAAAGACTTTATATGCAATCGAATTGTTATAGTTTCTCCTCTAAAATTTATTAAATCACCATCCTGATCAACAATTCGTAGCTGTATATTATGTATTGTCTTGGTGGCAATCGGAAGGTAAATGACATGTGCAGGCACTTCCACAATCTTATATCCTGGTGGAACGCTGGGGAAGAATTCATGGATAGTGTGAACTTTTTGGTTATTTATATACGCTCCAGACGTTATGTTGCACTCAATTCTAATTGAATTAACCTTTAAAATGGCTACAGGTAAATCAGAAGTATGTGCTCTGTGGGATGATAGTTTCTGTGATGTAAATCCCAACAACTTACCAATTGAATCTTTAGCTTTAAAATCAATTGGTAAATTAGATTCAACAATACTGCGCAATGTATTATTATTAGGTTTTATACTAATAACAGTTCCAGGTTTTACAGAATTTTGTAAATATGATTCAATATCTTTGATTTCATAACTTCCAGTTGGAATATCAATTACTTGATTTCCAACGTAAAATTTGTTATTTCCTTTATCAACATTTGGAATTGAATTAAAAGTCAAAAGTTCAACAAGACCAAGTACATAACTTTTATTTGAATTTAGTTCTATTGAAGGGAAATATTCAGCTTCAAGAACTGAAGAATTTCCTGTTAACGTTAAAGTAAATGAATCACTCATGTTGCAGTCAGATTTTATACTAAAAGCTTACGGGTGTTACATAGTCTTATAAAGGTTAAAACAGCTCTTAATATTTAGTTGATTACACAAAAATTTAAGACACAAGTGTCCACAAACAAATGTATCATAACTTTGATATATTGCAAAATTATATTTTATTAGGCTACCATCACCCAAGTAAATGACAAGATCTGTTGGTGGAGCAAGGTTGCTAAAACTATCAAAATACATTGTTTCGTTTTTGAATTTTTTATATGCTACCCAATGTGTTCCAGCACCTTCTTTATTATCAAGATTAATTATTCCTGATTCATACTTGTGAGGACCTCTTACAGGTAGTTCATTTCGCATAAAAATACCACGAAAATGAGGTATTTTGGCAGCTTTGGCATACTTTAACAGATCAAAATAGGTGAGTGGACGGTGAGGTAACTTCAAAAGAAGTTTTTTTTCTCCTTGTTGTTCGCTTCTTTTTTATTGATGTTTGATTATTACTTCCATTTCCTTGAATGTAGGGTTTTAAGTGGAGACCTAATCCATGTCTATAAGGTTTTAAATGTAATCCTTTTCCAAGCGATATAGCTTCCATAGTTCTATTGTGGCGATGAGCTTCTGCAAGTTGTTCAGTAGCTGTTTTAGCCTTATTAACAGCTCTTGCTATTCCTGAAGCACCTCCAGCAAGAGCCCCTAAAGCACTAAGTCCAGCAAAAATTGGAACTAGTGGTAAAATTCCACCTACTTTAGTAGGTACAGGAAGAATTCTAGGTGATAAAATTTTGGATTTACCACCAACATTCTGTATTGCTTTTCGTGCACCAACCATAGCTGCTCGAATTGTTTCTTCAGTATTATTATTACTAAGAACCATACTTTTTCGTGCAGCATCAACAATTTTCCTTAGAGCTATTTGTTTCTTTTTACACATTTTTTTACTCTTTTTTATAGATGACTTTCTTCTTCTCACCCCCATGCCTAATTTTGATTTAGCTTTCATGGTTCCAGATATAGCTAAAGCAGCTGCTCTTTCACTCACACTAGAATCTTTAGATTTAACACGTTCCCACGCTTTCTTAGCCAATACTTTATCTGCTTCGTTTCTTGCTTCAATATTTTCACGATTTTGCGAATATGCAATGTCGTGTTGTTTACATGCGGCGTCTAATGGATTAATTCCTTGATCACCTCGCGACAAACGCTTTGCCAGATTTGTACCAGGACCACAGAATTGGTATCCTGGTAAATGTAACTCAAACGGTAAACTATTGATAATACGATTAATTAAACCTTTTCCTTGATAGCGTTCTTTTTTTACCTCCTGATGCAAAATCATTCTTCACTCTACAAAGGTTGATGTGAAACTGACAAAATTAACTATAAATGCTAAGTATTTATAGATTTTAAGGCAGTTACTGTCAAGATGCAGTTCACGAAACAACCCGTCGCACTGCCAATCTCTAGTATAGATGTTGAGACTAATGAAAGAAAGATTAAACGCCATGGCAGTCTGTTTTCAGACAGCATTCGAGCAGTTTTCTGTGGCCCCTCAAATTGTGGAAAAACAAATGCTCTTCTTTCCCTAATAATACATCCAAATGGTCTAAGTTTTGAAAATATTTACCTCTACTCTAAATCTCTACAACAACCCAAATATAAATTATTAGAAAATGTAATCAGTCAGGTAGATGGTGTTGAGTATTTTCCATTTAGTGAACATGAAGAAGTAGTATCTCCAAAAGATGCTAAAACAAATTCAATATTCGTTTTTGATGACATTGCTTGTGAAAAGCAGGACAATGTTAGAGCTTTCTTTTGTATGGGTAGACATGTAAACGTTGACAGTGTTATGTCTAACCTTATTATTATATTCCCTATTTTTCTCGATTTAACTTTAATTTAGAAAAATTAAAGTTGGGACGAGGTTGGATAAATGACAAGAATAAATTTATTTGAACACTGTATATTTAAAAGATCAAAATTATGGAAAGATGAAATGAGCACTAGCTTTCTAAAAACGAGTCTTAAGTGGTTTCTCTGTTTACCTTAGAAAAGCAAATTTTTGGTCCTGGCTGGCGCCGATGGGAAACAATGCCAATTGTGCGTTAATCGGTTACTAAATGGTACAGGTGGAAGATTTACGACACTCGTAAATCAGGCAGTTGAATGGTTTTCTTTCAGCTTTGTTGTCACTCGAACAATCTTTCAAACACCAAATTTGACTTCAAGATTCACTGAATTTAGAAATTTACGTAAGATCAGGACAACTACTATACTGGGGTTGCGAGCACTATCACGAAGAGAACCACTTGTTATGATGAAAAAATTAAGACTGGTAGTCCAGGTGACTACTACTGACGATTACATTTTTAAGACTGCCCTTTGGTAACTTCTTCTGTTCACTACTTTTTTAAGACTGAAGATTGTTTGATAGTGTGGCTCTTTTTATATCCAAATTTCCCTGTGTATTTTAAGCATTGATACCTTTTGCCATGCATTTGGAGCATCGATACCTTTTGCCATGTATTTGAAGCAACGATACCTTTTGCCATGCATTTGAGAAACCATTGTTAGAGAAACACTTGCGTTGACTCAGCTTTTAGATCGCACGTGTTCACATCGTCTTAGTCATATGTTTTTACAATATAATATTATAGTTTTTATGTTGTTGTTAATTATTTATAGTTATTACAATTTGTTATTAACATTTTGTTATTAATTTGTTATTACAATTTGTTATTAATTTGTTATTACAATTTGTTATTAACTTGTTATTACAATTTGATATTATTGTTCTACATTATTATAACTTGTTGTTAATTATTACAATTTATTATTATCTTGTTATTATTAACTATTATTTGTTGTTATTTCGTTGTTACAAATTATTATTAACTTATTATTAATTGTTATTTTGTTGTTACATTTTATTACTATCTTGTTGAAATTAATTATTATTATTTGTTATAAATGTTACAATTAATTATTATTGTTTTGATATTATTGTTATCGTTAATTATTATTATTTATTTTTACAAATTGTTATTATCTTGTTATTATTAACTATTATTGTTGTTACTTTTATTACTATCTTGTTATTATTATTACAATTGCTTATTATTCTTATTTGGTTATTATTGTTACATTAATTATTACTATTTTGTAATTATAACTAATTATTCGTTTTTAAACATTACTATTGTTTAAATCTAATTATTATTTTATTATTCTTATTATTACTATTTTCATTAATTAATAATTATTTATAATTGTTAATTGTTAATAATATGTTAATAACAATTATTTATTGTTATTCCTATTATTATTATTATTATTTATATCATTATTAATATTGAAAAATATGTTACGATGACGTAACAACAGTTTCTATTTATGTCAAACGTATGCTCGTATTCCTAAACATCTAGTTCGAGATAATGTTAATTTACTGGTTCTATTTCGACAAGATGAAAAGAATCTGAATCATGTATATGAAGATCATGTTAATACAGATATGAGTTATACTCAATTTCGCGATTTATGTTCAGAATGCTGGAAATCTGACAAATATGGATTTGTTGTTATTTATAAGGACCGTAATTTTAATGAGGGAGATATAGAAGAGGATTTGATGGCTTCATTTCACTATAAATATAAGAACTTTATTAAATTTTTCATTAGTATAGTTCATCTTGTCACTAAGAAAACATGTACAGAAAAGAACAAGAAACGCTTCGTCAAATAGCAAAAGCAAGTGATGCTATTAGGCGGAAACATCGTTTACTCAAAATGGGCAAAGAGGCTGCAGAAACAGTATTGAAAAAAACTTTTGAACCATTAGTAACTCCTCTTGAAAAATTGGTGAACATAACTGACATACCATTCAAAAATATTAAAAAAGAAAAAGTTAAAAAAGAGGATGAAAATGATTTTTCTTTCTCAACTGCTGTTGATGAGGAAGAGGAAATTGATAAAACACTACTCAATGACACTCTTCTTGATAATAGCAACAACTTTCAACAAGAAGAAGAACTTAATTATGAAAATTTAACAAATAAATTTATTCAATTATTAAATAAAAACAGGAAAAGTTTTTTAGACGTAGTTTATGGCGTACGTAAGCTTCCTAATGGTTCTTTTATAATTGGAGATACACTAGTTGATTTAGAAGGTTCACATATTCAACTTTCTGGAAAGAAAAAATATTTAAAAACTGCTGGATTGCTTGAACTTTTATTTAGACAAAGACCTAATAATGCATTAATAAGTTCAGATGATTTGGAAAATTATAAAGAAATTCTTGTAGCTACAAATGCACATCGAAAAAATTATAGTTCCAGCGGACTTGTCAACGTAACCAGGAGTTCTAAATACACGGATGTCATTGCAAAACTTTTTAAAGGTACACCAAAGAAGGGTAGTGGTGTTTTAAAGAGAAAGATGAAAAAAAATTACCTCAATTTATGATTGTAAAGAAACAATTTAACCCAGACTATATCTATTGGGATGACCCCAATGAACTAGTTGACCGATTACGTCTGCTAGTAGCATCGCAGCAAGCTGGAAATCCAAGCCACAATAATGAAATTATGTCAATTATTGAAGAACTACGTGAAGCTCACATTATATATTAGAAGAGTACAAGCAAATAGAGCTTAGTATTAAAATGAGCATTGATGTGTTTGGACATCCCTTGTCAAGGCCTCTTGCAAGTCGTGGACTTCCTGGACCTTCTGGTATTGGATTTAAAATTTCTCCAAGTGGACAATACGACATTGACAACAAAAGACTTTGCAACGTTCAAGACGCTGAAGAGCAACAAGACGCTGTAAACTTAAGACTTGCACAGAAAATGATTAAAAACGAGATAAAAATTGTTTTTCAAATTACATCTTCTTTAAGATCAGCTATAGATGATTTGAATATTTATATACGAATTATCGAGGATAGAGTAAACGAAAAACTTAAAGAAATTGAATCGCAGCAAAATTACATGATCAAAGAGGCTAAATTTATACAACAGTGATGGATGATCAAAAATTAACAGTTGTAACTGAACTGCATAAACAAGCTAGAAAAAATTATCCTCGTCGAAAAGTTCAAATGCGTGGTATAGATGAAACCTGGCAAGCAGATTTAGTTGAAATGATACCTTATTCTTATTCTAATAAAGGTTTCAAATACATGCTCACAATTATAGACATATTTTCCAAATATGCCTGGGCTGTACCTGTAAAGAGTAAGAATGGAAAGGATATTTCATTGGCGATGAAAACTATTCTAAAACAAGGCCGAATTCCAAAAAATTTGCATACTGATAGAGGAAAAGAATTTTACAATTCTGAATTCAGGAGTTTAATGCAAGAATTTAACATAAATCTCTATTCTACCTATAGTAATTTAAAAGCCTCAATTGTTGAAAGATTTAACCGCACATTAAAAAATATGATGTGGCCAGAATTCAGTTTGCAAGGCAATTATAAATGGATCAATCTTTTACCAACTCTCATGTTAAAGTACAATAATAAAAAGCATCGTACTATTGGCATGAAACCTAAAGATGTCACCGTAGAAGATACAAGAGAACTGCTGAGACGTATCCGTAAACTACGTAGAATTCCGCTAAAAAGATCAAAATTCAAAGTTGGAGACAGAGTTCGAGTTAGCAAGTACAAAAATATCTTTGAAAAAGGATATACCCCCAACTGGACACCGAAATATTCACCGTGGATAAAGTTAAATCAACAAAACCAGTTACATACAAGCTGAAAGATTACCAAAATCAACCCATCGAAGGTGGTTTCTACGAAGAAGAATTGCTGAAAGTCCAATATCCAGATGTTTACCTTGTAGAAAAAGTTCTTAAGACTCGTGGTAATGATGTATACGTGAAATGGCTTGGATTCGATAGCTCACATAATAGTTGGATAAAAAAATCTGATATGTAATATAGTTAAAGTAACGTTAAAGTAATGTTAAAGTATAGTTAAAATAAGTTAAATTAATGTTAAAATAAGTTAAAGTATAGTTAAAATAAGTTAAAATATAGTTAAAATAAGTTAAAATAAGTTAAAAAGATTTAATTAGGTTAAGGTATTTTTCAAATAAAGTAAACATAAAATGTATAACATTTGTTTTTTTATTCAAACAACCAATTCCTTCCCATCTCTCGCCTTATTAACAACTTTTTTTCTATTTACAATGGTCCATTTTCTTCTTCTTTCATAATGTCTACAATTTTACAGTGTCCCCATGCAAGGGTGTCGGTGCTGTTTGCTAACAAATATCTCTTGTCATCGTAAGGACTTAATGCAATCTGTTTGTTTTAATGTTTGGACTTTGTGAAGTTTTGACCTGATTGAATACTGCGTTCTACATTGCATTTCAACATTTTGTAAACAATAAACATAATCATCAAAATTAATATTTTTCTTTACAACGACGTACTTTACACCTTTAGCCTTTTTTATGAAATCTTTGTCTTCTACGCGAACGCTGTACATTTTGCTCCGCAAGCCAACAAATTCTGTTACAATTTTTCCGTTGCACTCATCCTTCATCATTCCTAAAAATTTTTTGTTGGCTTGCGGAATACCGTAAACGTTATTTACAGGGAAATTGGAAGTATCAAATTTATGAATGTCTTCTTTCATGTCTACATATACATCAGAGCATTTAATTTCATAAATTAGGCTGTCAGTGTCAGTATACAACAATTTCAATTTTTTTTCATTATACTTTTTTAGCATATAATCATAGTGGAAGTCGTAGATTAAAGTTTTTGAAACATCTAAAACTGCCAAGCCAACATAAAGTGGTTTGTTCATAAAAATCTCCATTTTCCTAAGTTCTACAGCAACTAAATTTTCATTAAAGATTGTTCTGCTGCAGAAGTTAGGCTTTGCTATTAGGGCTTCAGCTCCATATCTACCCCCCCACTTTGTCACAAGTTTAATATCCACATGTTTTCGCACGTTCTCCATTGTTTTGCCAAATACTGCATTATTCATTAATTTAAACAAGTTTTTTTCAAACTCATTACTAGCATTTGTTCTCTGAATTGTATTAAAGTCGATGTAACTTTTAAGCCAAGTAGATTGTTTGAATTTTAAGATGCGATGAATGTGAATTAAAACTAAACCGTTGTCAATAGCTTGTTTTAAGGCACGATAATGGAGAACGTGCTTTCGTTTCGGTAGGAGGGTAGTTAGGAGCTTCTCCTGTTTTGACCCTGGTGGCTTTGAGCGTTCTGGGCAAAAGGGGAAATCACTATGCTTTTCATGAAGTTGATCCGGATAATCCAAATCAATTTCAAGGATGTACCCAATTGGATTATCATCTGAAACATTAAAATTAAAATGATTATCAAAATTTTCTTCCCACTCAAAGCCACCATAGGGAAGGGATTGAACCATGGCCCAACCATACAAGTTATTTGCGTCAAAGTACATAATATAAGATGTTTCCTCACTTTCATTGTAATTCTCCATGTAAGGATTATTTGCTTTCGCGTACCGATTTGTGCACTGACTCACCCCACCTCTTATTCCACGTTCGATAAACATTACCATGTCAATGTCTGTGAGGAGCTCCAATCTTATATTCGTGTACTTTAGCATGGCATCCCATGTCAATCCTGGCGTTGTATAATAATGTGCTGGATCAAGACTGTATGAAATTAAACACTGATTTCTAAAATTTTCGAAAACATCTGCAAGTAACAATATATCAGTTAGCATATACAAATACACATAATCTCCTAGATTTTGACAACCAAACTCATTCCATACTTTCTGCGCATGTACATAATCTTCATCAGAAACATTCGAATCATTTAATGTACTATAGAATTTTTCTTTCTCCGGTAACTGTGTTTCATCAAGTTTTTCCCTTGAGTCAATGTACTCGTAGGGGAACACCCCTTTACGCGTTAACAATTTAATTTTTTCATCATTGTAATTCGAAAAGACTGACTTTACAATTTTATATTCATTAAGATAGGAAGCTAACTTATCCAATGATGATGCCATAAATTTAAAAGAGTCGATGAAACGGAACTTCAAAAAACTATCTTTTACATTTTTAGTAAAACCAATATACTTTTCTTTATTTATGGGAAGCAGATTAACATTACCATCAAATGATGTAGCAATAGCTTCAATAATGAAATGGGCGTCGTAACCACTAAGATTATGAAAAACTACAGGTATAGTCTGCGACTCGTGATAATTAATGTTACAATCTTGATGAGCAGGTCCACGGTACTTCCCTGTTAGATGACAATGGTCTCGCACTTTTATATCTCCATTCACGAATTTCTTTTTACAAATATGACAATTACTATCACTTCGAAATGCTGCTAATTGATGTGGGCTTAATGCTTCCATTGGAACAGGATTCTTGAACATTAAATCTAAATTTTCAGACAAATTTTTCAACTCAGTTGAAAACCATTTAGCGGGATCTTCCTTATCCTTTGGTGATGCTTTATATGTGGATAATGAATCATCGAAACTACACTTTAAGTAGTAGCCAATACTGAGCAGTTTATGATTTTGGAAAACCTCAGTGTTGTTGGCTTGTTGTTGATTCTCTGCTGGAACTAAAAGACTCTCACAATCGGCATAAATGATGAACGGCACACGCTCCTTGTTTTGGAAATTTTTAAATTCCACAAAATTTTTCCCTACTTCTGGTAGTTTAATTTTGGTGTCATTCATCTTCCTGCAAGTTTCTTCATGTTCATGCAGCTTATTTTCATTTCCAAAGTAATGGAGGCAGCGATCACAAATGTATTTCTTGTTTTTCTTCTTTGATAAATCGGAACTAACAAGTCTTGATAAATCCTTTATCCAACCATAATGGTAATTAAAAGAGATGAGATTTATTTCATTTTCCTCATCTTCCTCATCATCACTTAGATTTTCATCTATGTAGTGATCTTCGATACGAAGAAGATTGACGTGATTCATCTTCTTTTGAGATGAAAGATGTAGTGGTGAAACTGTAAACTTTTCACTTTTTTTGACAAGTCCATATACATTTATTGAAATGTTGTTAAGGTTTTCAAACTTGAAAATGTCTTTTAGAGAAGCAGGAAATTCTATTCCACTAAAATTGAGTGTATCTTCATAAGGTTGGTATTTTGAAACTCGTTCCGCGTTTTTGTCTGCTGGGTATAGGGCTGACAATATTGACCATTTAAAACACTGATTATCAGCGTTTTGAACATTTATGCAGGCATGCTTTCGATTGATAGCAGCTGGCAAATTGATATAAGAACTTGCGCGCATAGGATTGTACTTGTTAATGTTGACCTCCAACCTTTCAATACAGTGAAGTCTCCAATTAGAATCTTTCTCTTGGAATTCCTCCATTCTTTTTAAGGTTACTTGTGTTATAAATTTTTCGTCAGGAGAGTTTTAGATTTATAATTATTTATTTAAATAAAATAAAATACAGTTAGTTTAGAACACACAAAAAAAATACACTCTTTACATAAAATTCGATGATTTCCGTTTCTCACGTTAACTTCTATTTTCTCGACAATTTCGACTCGTTAGTCTTTTTGTTCGTTCCCGTTACACTCGTACCTCGTACGTCGTTTATTACTCTCACTCTTTCGGCTCAAGATTCTATACGATACACTTATCATTCTCGCTTGGCACGAACTGTCTGTCTCGAGCGTCGCTACACGGACCGGCGTCCTAATTACGCTGTTGCCAAATTGCAATTTTAAGAAAGGCGGTATATTTGAATTATTAAGAAAATACAAGTTATAACACTCGGCCATCCTTCTCTAGCTTGGTCCTCCAAGCACAATAGTCAAATAACACAATTATAATCTGTTCGGTCGATTTCGGATTCGCGCACTTCGCCGAAGATTACAATTACTTAATTTCTCTGGTTCACTCATATTCTTTTCGTTATCCGCTATCATGACATTCGTTAAACAATCGTTTTCATGGCATTCATTCTGTTCTAACAATTCGGTTTCGCTTTCACTCTCGTTCGCATTCTCATCGTCGCTCTCACTCTCGAATCCTCGCCAAATTTTGATTTGACTGACATGTGCGGTCGTCGACCTTCTGGACCTGCCCTTCGCAGTTAGATTTTGTACCGCATAAGTATCCGACGGTAATACTTTTGTGATCACTAGTGGACCTTTGTTTCGAGCTTGCAATTTCTTCGATTCCCCGGTCGCAGTTTTCGACGCTTTTGTTACAATAATATCTCCTACGTTAAATTTTACATTTTTAAGACGATTTCGATCATAACGCTCTTTTGCTTCCATTTGTTCTCGCTCTACCTTATCTATAACTTCATATCGAACCTCTTCAGGTATGCGGTAAGTCTCGGACGCTTCTGTCAGCTCTCGAGCAAGGCCTGCCTCAAATCGAGGGAAATATCCGTAGAGTAACTCAAAAGGAGTCTTACCCGTCGTTTTATTGAAAGATGTATTGAGATCTCTCTCAATTTTTACTAAGTTATCGTCCCAATAACGACCTTCATAGTCCGTTAAACTTGCTTGTAGAGCTGGCAGAATTGTCTGGTTAAGTCTTTCAACTTGACCGTTCGCTTGTGCATGTTTCGATGAATTAAAAGTTATTTTAATGCCGTGTCGTTTACAACAATCATTGAACGCGTCTGACGTGAAACAAGTTCCTCGGTCAGTAATAAAACGATCAGGCGCTCCAAAACGTTGCACAAATTCCTCAATTTTCCTGACTGTCGTAAGAGCCTTCGTATTTCGTACAGCAAAGAGTTGACAAAACTTAGTTAACCTACATATTGCTGCCAAAATAAAAACATTCCCGCGAGTAGACGTCACGAAAGGACCCAAATGATCCAGATGAACTATTTCAAAAGGTCGACTGCCTACAGGGATCGGATGCATTTCGCCCAATTGTCTACCCGCTCGATGTTTAGTAAACAGACATTCGATACACGACGCGATGTGTCGACGTACATAGCTTCGCAGTTTTGGAAAGTAATAGTTTTCGGAAATTCTCGACACCGTACGGTCAACTCCAAAATGACTACTCAGATCATGATTCTTAATGACGACGGCCTTCCGCATTGCTCGCGGCACTACGTATAGTGCTTTATTCGGATCCTGTAAACTTTTCTTGTATAAAATACCTTCTCGCAAAAGATAATCTCGAATTTCGCCCTGTTCTCGTCGCGTGCGTGATCTTTCGTCCTTTTGTAATATATCTATCTTTCGAGCCAATTGTTCGTCGTTACGCTGATACATAGTGATTTCATCTTCGCGAATCATAACATTATAAACAGTAGCGTTTTCCATGGAATCGTCAGGATCTTCGACCGGTGCTCGCGACAGAGCGTCCACGTGTCTCATTCGCTCACCCGGTCGATGATGTATCTCGAAGTCGTAATCAGAAATCAAATTCAACCATCGAACAATTTGTGGATTTTTCGTTTTTATTCGGTTTATGTGAACTAGCGCCTGGCAATCTGTGATTACATTAAAATGTATTCCGATAAGAAGCGTTCTTAATCTCTCCATGGCCCAAATAATTGCAAGCAATTCTAGTTTCGACGAGTGATAGTTTCGTTCAATTTCCGAGGTTCGTCGACTAATCGCATAAATTAAGCGCAATGAACCGTCGCTATCCGTCTGGAATAGCATCGCTCCGAGTCCATCAGCACACGCATCCGTATGGAGCTCGGTTTTATTCGCCTTCGGATTATAATACCCTAACATTGGATAGGAACCTATTAGAGTTTTAATTTCCCTAAACGCTTTATCACGGTCACCGGTCCATTCAAATTTCGTATCCTTTTTAAATAACTCGACAATCGGCGACACTAATCTCGCGAACCCGGGGATGAATCGCCGAAAAAAACTTGCCAATCCGTGAAAGCTACGAGCTTGATGTACTGTTTTCGGAACGGGAAAATCAGTAATTGCTTGAACCTTTTTCGCTCCCGGAACAAGTCCATTTTTCCCAAAGGTGAATCCTAGATAGTCAACCTGATCGACGCCGAATTTGCATTTCTTTAAATTTAATGTAAGACCAGCGTCCTTTAACAACTGAAAAATCTTTTTTAATTTCGATAGCAATTCTTCCCAAGATTTAGCGTGTACTAATATGTCGTCGAAATAAGTTAAAGCTAATTTATTGCCATATGGGCCGAAAATAATCTTCATTAATTTGGCGAAGTAGAAAGGGGCATTCATTAAACCGAACATTGCCCTTTCAAATTGTCCCGTTTCGTCCTGCGTAATAAAAGCTGTCTTTTCCTTCGCCCTTTCCGAAAGAGGAATTTGTAGATATCCTTGAGCTAAATCTAAAACAGCAAAGATCACTGCGCCGTTCAATTCTTCCAGTCCGTCATCGACATTAGGTAATGGAAAATTTAATCTAATCGTATTCGCGTTCAATTTTCGATAATCTACTACAAGTCGAAATGAGCCGTCGGGTTTCTCGATTAAAATGCACGGACTAGCATAGGGAGACATGCTGTCGGTAGCCAATTTATTTTTCTTCCATTCCGCGACTTTGGCTTTAATCTTTTCTCTCTTCTCGTTATTAGTCGGATAAGGTTTCGCGTAAGTCGGTTCAGTACCCGGTTTTTCAACTATATCCATCTCAATGAGATGGGTACATCCTAGTTCGGTAGTATCCAAAGCAACGCACATTCTATATTCGTTAAGTAAGTCTAAAAGTTCATCATATTGGTCCCTACTTAACGGTAACCCTTCTGCTAAATCGTTTTGATCAAGCTGTTTCAAATTCGGTTTCATATTAGTCATAGGCTTGTTAATTACAACCGCGGAATTTAGAACTTCACCTGTTTTAATTTCAATTTCACTATTACTTAAATTTTCGAAAGGCAAGAATATGTTCTGATCATTTACATTCACATTTATAAAATTGATCTAAGCTGGGGGAATTCGAGTATTTTCATTCACAATTGGATACTCAAAACTGTTGCGACCTTCTACCTCGGGATAAGATTTGAACGGAAAATCTTCGCGATTTATAAATTCGAGTTTGTCGTCGTATCGGCAATAAGCAAGTTGTGGCAGGTCGGTATAATTTCGACCAATAATCACGTCGTGGCGTTGAGCGTCGTCTTTTACAACTCTAAAACGGACCTTATCCGCTTCACATCCGTCGACAGATAACTTTTCGAATATGACTCCTTCAGACACGGTTTCTCCACCGCCAAAACCTTCGATTTTATTACACATCTTGGTAAATCGGAAGCCATGAGTCAAAACAATTGATTCCTTAATCAAACAATCCGAGCTTCCCGGGTCAATGAACGCTAATAAGTCAATTCGTCCGATTTTTACATTTTTCACATATTTCCTGAAAGAATGATCGTTATCAGTAGGTACAATTACATTAGATTCTGCCTTCGGCATAATTTTAGGCTTATTACAATTTACGGAGATATGGCCTATTTCGTTACAGTTAAAACATTTTATTTTTGGTTTTACTTTACAGTCGCGCGCGAAGTGCCCTTTTTCATGACAACGATGACATTCATACTTATCTTTATCAAACGGTCGAGTTGTTGTTGTCGTCGAACTTGATGGTAGAGAGCTTCCTCGTTGACTCGCTGATGCTGTTGATGATCCTCGGGAATCTGAATAGGTTGTTGGTTTTCGATATTCGTTTTGTTCTCTCGATTTCTCTCTGCTCATTTTTATCCGTTGTTTTCTTGCTTGTTCCAATGTCTCGAACTCCACAATGCTTCGCAATAATTCGTCGATGTCAAAATATGTTTTGCCCATGATAGCGTTGCTCAATTCTCGTGACCAAAGCCCAATTGCTACTTGTGTCTTCGTTTCCTCTAAGCCAAATTTGAGAACCTTACACAGGCGAACTTTATCGAAGAAGTACTCCTGGGTATTTTCGTTTGGTCCTTGGCATCGCTGTTGCATCTCCTGAAATTTTTCTGTGAGCGATTTCTCGATCATAAATGTATTCGCAAAAGCCTTTCGAAAAGATCTCCAATCTATAACTTCGTCGATGTTCGCGAGGTACCAATTTCTGGCTGCCTTCTCCAAATGGCTGCGAGCTGTTTCGAATGCGACAGCTTCTGTCCATTTGTGCAGCATAGCGGTCGACTCGAGTTGTTTGATCCACACTTTCGCAGACGCTGGTCCAGATAATCCATCGAAATTTGATATATTATGTGATAAGTCCGGTAACACATTATAATGATGCGTAGGAGGTGCGTTTGCATTTACACGATCCACTAATTTCGCGTTTTGCTCGAGTATTTGCGTTAAAACGGACAAGAACTGTGTCATCTCAAATGATTGTTGAGGTGGAGGTGTTATACTAGCAGCTGATTGTTCTGGTTGTGTAAAAGGCTGTTCAGATCCGTCCAACAATTTGATGTTTCCATTTGGCAGAACTATTCGACCGTCTGCCAATTGTATACTTCCATCTGGCAATTGTCTGGCACCTTCCGGTAATAAATTTGTAGTTTGTCCTGAGAGTGGCATGTTTTGATCGTTGGAAGCCATCTACCGTCGTCAAAGTGCAACTTTATGCAATTACTGGTGAACTGACACATGCGCATTACTCTCGCACATAATCACGTTTAGACCCGCGCGCCGCCATCTTTAATGCAAACCACGCCGTTCCCGAATTTTCACTCAATATATATATTTTTTTTTCAATTTATCACAACAATCAACACCACTTTTTGCAAATCCCACTTCTGAGATGTTATAAATTTTTCGTCAGGAGAGTTTTAGATTTATAATTATTTATTTAAATAAAATAAAATACAGTTAGTTTAGAACACACAAAAAAATACACTCTTTACATAAAATTCGATGATTTCCGTTTCTCACGTTAACTTCTATTTTCTCGACAATTTCGACTCGTTAGTCTTTTTGTTCGTTCCCGTTACACTCGTACCTCGTACGTCGTTTATTACTCTCACTCTTTCGGCTCAAGATTCTATACGATACACTTATCATTCTCGCTTGGCACGAACTGTCTGTCTCGAGCGTCGCTACACGGACCGGCGTCCTAATTACGCTGTTGCCAAATTGCAATTTTAAGAAAGGCGGTATATTTGAATTATTAAGAAAATACAAGTTATAACACTTGTTTAACATTTGCATTGTACCAGTCATCTAAAAGAGTTGTAACTAAAATATCACCAGTTTTTGCAATAAATGTCTTTAAATCGGATATTTCTTCCGTTTTTCCATCAATTGAATCTTTAACAAATTTCGCATACAATACAGTATACACTTTTAACGGACCAAACCTATGTAACGCTTTTTCAATGTTAACCTTAAACAAACTAAAGGCATCATCAAGGAATTCATTTATATCCTTGTAATCTAAATTCATTACAGCACTATTCTGTAATCTACCTTCAAACGCTTCATCAAAATCCACCCATTTCATTCTATCATTCGACACTTGCACACCTGCACCGCGTTTCATTACATTATCAAAATGGCAGCGCAAGTATTCAATTTTTTTCAATTAAATTTAAGCACCTAGATCTTTGTGATGAAGAGAAATTGGACTTATGAAAAAAATTTCTTATAATATTCTTATACCGTACATACTTGTTTTGCCATTCAAACGCTGTAACAAATTTTACATCAGCCGTCAATGACATTGTACTAATAAGTTGACATTCTGCTGTTTTAATAAAGTTGTCAGATTCCTGACAAACTTCATTGTAGTCATCAGTGTCAATACGTTGACGAGACTTTTTAGAAGATTTACACTTTGGCATCTTAAAAGCTAAATTTAAAAAAACTGAAATGAACTAAAAAATACACCTAAAGCTAAGAAAAACTTTTAAAATCCTGAACTAAAAAACCACCACCACCTTAATTCTAATACAAAATAGAAAAAATCCCTGAAATAGTAAAAAAAAACCACAACCTTAAACCTAATACAAAATAAAAAAGCTATAGTAAAAAGAAAACCAACAAAAACTTTAAAAAATTAACTCTGAAATCTCTGAAAATTGACTCTGGAACACTGAAAACCTGTAAATAGTTGCACCGTACAAGATGCAACTGATGTTTATGGCCATCGCTCCGTAACTTATACCCCAGTCCCCACTATATTCACCTCCCCACTGTGCAACTCCCCACTACTCTAGAGGCGCGCGCAACACTTCTACCACAAACGTCGACTACTGAGATAACTTGAAGTTAACAAAACCCAAGTGGGCAATCAGTCGGTAATGTCGAATCCTTATATACAAACTTGACCAAAAATGGTGGAAGAAATCTACCTTACCGACTGACGATAATACTTACCATCGGACGGTAACTTACCTACATTCGGAAATTTATCGAGTTTTTATAGGAGTATTATCATCAAAGTCGGCACCCATAACACACTTCTAATTTAAAAATAAAAATTTAAATACCCCGCCAAGAGGGTTTGAATTGAGCGGTGGCGCCATCTAACGGTGGCACCCGGTACTTGGTAGGTAAGGTAGAACACACATTCTAACCCAATTGAAGGTTTAAAATTTTTAATTTCCCGCCAAGAGGGTTTGAATTGACCGGTGGCGCCATCTAGGGGGGTTCTGGCTCAGTTACCGACGGTCGGTAAAACAGAACACCCCTTCTAACGCACTTGAAAAGGAGTTATTAAGAAATCTACTTTACCGACCGTCGGTAACTGAGTCAGAACCCGCCTAGCTATACTACTAAAATGCTACCAAGCCTAGGCATATAAATTTAGAAACTTGATATTTACGTCATTGGAAAGCTTGTTTCACTACCTTTTCAACGATATATTTGTTTTTGTTTTATCTGCTTCCATATTAATTTTATAAAGAAAATTTGAAGAGAGTTTTTATTCAATAGGCCGCTATTTTGATGATTAACATTTAAAATAAATTTTTTTTTAAATTAAGCAAATAGGTTTCATTCTTTGAACGTTTCTGAAGAAAAAGAGACTAGACCGGCCAAAATATATTGATTTTTGTGGATTTTACATTAAATTTACGAAAAAATGTTTTTTTTACTTTTTAGAAACAGCAAGTTTGAGGGCTTTAAAAAATGGTTTAATATTATTATTTTAAAAAGTCAAATATATGGATTTTTCGTCTTTTTGTCTAGTGTAATCCCAAAGAGTTCCGGAAAAGAAAAATTGAATTCCCTTTTTTTAAAAGCGTTATTTTCTGGACATCTTTCCGGCAGCACGGGCGCTTGGACGTTCTATCATTAATGAACGATTTAAAAAAATCCAAATATTAAATTTAAAGTGAATCGAATCAATATTTAAAATATCTGACATTTCGAGTCCGCCATATTGGATCCGCCATATTGAATATAAAAAATCTATTTAAATTGGTATGTAAATTAAACTTTTAAATTGTAAGACAAGATTAGAATTTCTAAAGTAGCTCAGTTTTTTTCTTACAAAATGTACCAAAGAAAGTAATTTCCTAGGTTGGACAAATAATATTTTTTGTTCGTTTCATTCGTTTATTTAAAAAATTACTTACTTGAGAGAAACAATGTAAGAGGATTCTGTTCTAATCAAAAGATAATTTTTTTCTTCAAAAATAAATATTTCAATAGATTAAACATTTCATTTAATAGTAAGCTGAACAGAAATCCTATTTTATTCTCATTATTATTCCTTTCTCTTTGATAACTGTAACGTTAATAAATCTCTTAATTAATATTATTTTAGCTGATTCAGGAAAAATGGTTTCGGAACAACTTGGCCCTGGATAGGAGCAGTGTACTAGCTGCGGCAATAACGATTCCTTTGCTACCAGAGAGACATATTTTAGATGCCACTAGACAATTTTCGATTGTTGCTGATGCTGCAGGGGCAGAGTTTAAACCTTTTTCTAATGAAGTTTTAAAAACCATTACTCAACTCGGTTCTGCAGTATCGATTTTAAATGATGCCGTAGATGAAGACGATGCAGTGTGCAGAAACATCTTCAAAATTTGTGACAATCAATTTGAAATCATGACGAAGAGCCAATTGTTCGTCGTTACGCTGATACATAGTGATTTCATCTTCGCGAATCATAACATTATAAACAGTAGCGTTTTCCATGGAATCGTCAGGATCTTCGACCGGTGCTCGCGACAGAGCGTCCACGTGTCTCATTCGCTCACCCGGTCGATGATGTATCTCGAAGTCGTAATCAGAAATCAAATTCAACCATCGAACAATTTGTGGATTTTTCGTTTTTATTCGGTTTATGTGAACTAGCGCCTGGCAATCTGTGATTACATTAAAATGTATTCCGATAAGAAGCGTTCTTAATCTCTCCATGGCCCAAATAATTGCAAGCAATTCTAGTTTCGACGAGTGATAGTTTCGTTCAATTTCCGAGGTTCGTCGACTAATCGCATAAATTAAGCGCAATGAACCGTCGCTATCCGTCTGGAATAGCATCGCTCCGAGTCCATCAGCACACGCATCCGTATGGAGCTCGGTTTTATTCGCCTTCGGATTATAATACCCTAACATTGGATAGGAACCTATTAGAGTTTTAATTTCCCTAAACGCTTTATCACGGTCACCGGTCCATTCAAATTTCGTATCCTTTTTAAATAACTCGACAATCGGCGACACTAATCTCGCGAACCCGGGGATGAATCGCCGAAAAAAACTTGCCAATCCGTGAAAGCTACGAGCTTGATGTACTGTTTTCGGAACGGGAAAATCAGTAATTGCTTGAACCTTTTTCGCTCCCGGAACAAGTCCATTTTTCCCAAAGGTGAATCCTAGATAGTCAACCTGATCGACGCCGAATTTGCATTTCTTTAAATTTAATGTAAGACCAGCGTCCTTTAACAACTGAAAAATCTTTTTTAATTTCGATAGCAATTCTTCCCAAGATTTAGCGTGTACTAATATGTCGTCGAAATAAGTTAAAGCTAATTTATTGCCATATGGGCCGAAAATAATCTTCATTAATTTGGCGAAGTAGAAAGGGGCATTCATTAAACCGAACATTGCCCTTTCAAATTGTCCCGTTTCGTCCTGCGTAATAAAAGCTGTCTTTTCCTTCGCCCTTTCCGAAAGAGGAATTTGTAGATATCCTTGAGCTAAATCTAAAACAGCAAAGATCACTGCGCCGTTCAATTCTTCCAGTCCGTCATCGACATTAGGTAATGGAAAATTTAATCTAATCGTATTCGCGTTCAATTTTCGATAATCTACTACAAGTCGAAATGAGCCGTCGGGTTTCTCGATTAAAATGCACGGACTAGCATAGGGAGACATGCTGTCGGTAGCCAATTTATTTTTCTTCCATTCCGCGACTTTGGCTTTAATCTTTTCTCTCTTCTCGTTATTAGTCGGATAAGGTTTCGCGTAAGTCGGTTCAGTACCCGGTTTTTCAACTATATCCATCTCAATGAGATGGGTACATCCTAGTTCGGTAGTATCCAAAGCAACGCACATTCTATATTCGTTAAGTAAGTCTAAAAGTTCATCATATTGGTCCCTACTTAACGGTAACCCTTCTGCTAAATCGTTTTGATCAAGCTGTTTCAAATTCGGTTTCATATTAGTCATAGGCTTGTTAATTACAACCGCGGAATTTAGAACTTCACCTGTTTTAATTTCAATTTCACTATTACTTAAATTTTCGAAAGGCAAGAATATGTTCTGATCATTTACATTCACATTTATAAAATTGATCTAAGCTGGGGGAATTCGAGTATTTTCATTCACAATTGGATACTCAAAACTGTTGCGACCTTCTACCTCGGGATAAGATTTGAACGGAAAATCTTCGCGATTTATAAATTCGAGTTTGTCGTCGTATCGGCAATAAGCAAGTTGTGGCAGGTCGGTATAATTTCGACCAATAATCACGTCGTGGCGTTGAGCGTCGTCTTTTACAACTCTAAAACGGACCTTATCCGCTTCACATCCGTCGACAGATAACTTTTCGAATATGACTCCTTCAGACACGGTTTCTCCACCGCCAAAACCTTCGATTTTATTACACATCTTGGTAAATCGGAAGCCATGAGTCAAAACAATTGATTCCTTAATCAAACAATCCGAGCTTCCCGGGTCAATGAACGCTAATAAGTCAATTCGTCCGATTTTTACATTTTTCACATATTTCCTGAAAGAATGATCGTTATCAGTAGGTACAATTACATTAGATTCTGCCTTCGGCATAATTTTAGGCTTATTACAATTTACGGAGATATGGCCTATTTCGTTACAGTTAAAACATTTTATTTTTGGTTTTACTTTACAGTCGCGCGCGAAGTGCCCTTTTTCATGACAACGATGACATTCATACTTATCTTTATCAAACGGTCGAGTTGTTGTTGTCGTCGAACTTGATGGTAGAGAGCTTCCTCGTTGACTCGCTGATGCTGTTGATGATCCTCGGGAATCTGAATAGGTTGTTGGTTTTCGATATTCGTTTTGTTCTCTCGATTTCTCTCTGCTCATTTTTATCCGTTGTTTTCTTGCTTGTTCCAATGTCTCGAACTCCACAATGCTTCGCAATAATTCGTCGATGTCAAAATATGTTTTGCCCATGATAGCGTTGCTCAATTCTCGTGACCAAAGCCCAATTGCTACTTGTGTCTTCGTTTCCTCTAAGCCAAATTTGAGAACCTTACACAGGCGAACTTTATCGAAGAAGTACTCCTGGGTATTTTCGTTTGGTCCTTGGCATCGCTGTTGCATCTCCTGAAATTTTTCTGTGAGCGATTTCTCGATCATAAATGTATTCGCAAAAGCCTTTCGAAAAGATCTCCAATCTATAACTTCGTCGATGTTCGCGAGGTACCAATTTCTGGCTGCCTTCTCCAAATGGCTGCGAGCTGTTTCGAATGCGACAGCTTCTGTCCATTTGTGCAGCATAGCGGTCGACTCGAGTTGTTTGATCCACACTTTCGCAGACGCTGGTCCAGATAATCCATCGAAATTTGATATATTATGTGATAAGTCCGGTAACACATTATAATGATGCGTAGGAGGTGCGTTTGCATTTACACGATCCACTAATTTCGCGTTTTGCTCGAGTATTTGCGTTAAAACGGACAAGAACTGTGTCATCTCAAATGATTGTTGAGGTGGAGGTGTTATACTAGCAGCTGATTGTTCTGGTTGTGTAAAAGGCTGTTCAGATCCGTCCAACAATTTGATGTTTCCATTTGGCAGAACTATTCGACCGTCTGCCAATTGTATACTTCCATCTGGCAATTGTCTGGCACCTTCCGGTAATAAATTTGTAGTTTGTCCTGAGAGTGGCATGTTTTGATCGTTGGAAGCCATCTACCGTCGTCAAAGTGCAACTTTATGCAATTACTGGTGAACTGACACATGCGCATTACTCTCGCACATAATCACGTTTAGACCCGCGCGCCGCCATCTTTAATGCAAACCACGCCGTTCCCGAATTTTCACTCAATATATATTTTTTTTTTCAATTTATCACAACAATCAACACCACTTTTTGCAAATCCCACTTCTGAGATGTTATAAATTTTTCGTCAGGAGAGTTTTAGATTTATAATTATTTATTTAAATAAAATAAAATACAGTTAGTTTAGAACACACAAAAAAAATACACTCTTTACATAAAATTCGATGATTTCCGTTTCTCACGTTAACTTCTATTTTCTCGACAATTTCGACTCGTTAGTCTTTTTGTTCGTTCCCGTTACACTCGTACCTCGTACGTCGTTTATTACTCTCACTCTTTCGGCTCAAGATTCTATACGATACACTTATCATTCTCGCTTGGCACGAACTGTCTGTCTCGAGCGTCGCTACACGGACCGGCGTCCTAATTACGCTGTTGCCAAATTGCAATTTTAAGAAAGGCGGTATATTTGAATTATTAAGAAAATACAAGTTATAACACTTGTTTAACATTTGCATTGTACCAGTCATCTAAAAGAGTTGTAACTAAAATATCACCAGTTTTTGCAATAAATGTCTTTAAATCGGATATTTCTTCCGTTTTTCCATCAATTGAATCTTTAACAAATTTCGCATACAATACAGTATACACTTTTAACGGACCAAACCTATGTAACGCTTTTTCAATGTTAACCTTAAACAAACTAAAGGCATCATCAAGGAATTCATTTATATCCTTGTAATCTAAATTCATTACAGCACTATTCTGTAATCTACCTTCAAACGCTTCATCAAAATCCACCCATTTCATTCTATCATTCGACACTTGCACACCTGCACCGCGTTTCATTACATTATCAAAATGGCAGCGCAAGTATTCAATTTTTTTCAATTAAATTTAAGCACCTAGATCTTTGTGATGAAGAGAAATTGGACTTATGAAAAAAATTTCTTATAATATTCTTATACCGTACATACTTGTTTTGCCATTCAAACGCTGTAACAAATTTTACATCAGCCGTCAATGACATTGTACTAATAAGTTGACATTCTGCTGTTTTAATAAAGTTGTCAGATTCCTGACAAACTTCATTGTAGTCATCAGTGTCAATACGTTGACGAGACTTTTTAGAAGATTTACACTTTGGCATCTTAAAAGCTAAATTTAAAAAAACTGAAATGAACTAAAAAATACACCTAAAGCTAAGAAAAACTTTTAAAATCCTGAACTAAAAAACCACCACCACCTTAATTCTAATACAAAATAGAAAAAATCCCTGAAATAGTAAAAAAAAACCACAACCTTAAACCTAATACAAAATAAAAAAGCTATAGTAAAAAGAAAACCAACAAAAACTTTAAAAAATTAACTCTGAAATCTCTGAAAATTGACTCTGGAACACTGAAAACCTGTAAATAGTTGCACCGTACAAGATGCAACTGATGTTTATGGCCATCGCTCCGTAACTTATACCCCAGTCCCCACTATATTCACCTCCCCACTGTGCAACTCCCCACTACTCTAGAGGCGCGCGCAACACTTCTACCACAAACGTCGACTACTGAGATAACTTGAAGTTAACAAAACCCAAGTGGGCAATCAGTCGGTAATGTCGAATCCTTATATACAAACTTGACCAAAAATGATGGAAGAAATCTACCTTACCGACTGACGATAATACTTACCATCGGACGGTAACTTACCTACATTCGGAAATTTATCGAGTTTTTATAGGAGTATTATCATCAAAGTCGGCACCCATAACACACTTCTAATTTAAAAATAAAAATTTAAATACCCCGCCAAGAGGGTTTGAATTGAGCGGTGGCGCCATCTAACGGTGGCACCCGGTACTTGGTAGGTAAGGTAGAACACACATTCTAACCCAATTGAAGGTTTAAAATTTTTAATTTCCCGCCAAGAGGGTTTGAATTGACCGGTGGCGCCATCTAGGGGGGTTCTGGCTCAGTTACCGACGGTCGGTAAAACAGAACACCCCTTCTAACGCACTTGAAAAGGAGTTATTAAGAAATCTACTTTACCGACCGTCGGTAACTGAGTCAGAACCCGCCTAGCTATACTACTAAAATGCTACCAAGCCTAGGCATATAAATTTAGAAACTTGATATTTACGTCATTGGAAAGCTTGTTTCACTACCTTTTCAACGATATATTTGTTTTTGTTTTATCTGCTTCCATATTAATTTTATAAAGAAAATTTGAAGAGAGTTTTTATTCAATAGGCCGCTATTTTGATGATTAACATTTAAAATAAATTTTTTTTTAAATTAAGCAAATAGGTTTCATTCTTTGAACGTTTCTGAAGAAAAAGAGACTAGACCGGCCAAAATATATTGATTTTTGTGGATTTTACATTAAATTTACGAAAAAATGTTTTTTTTACTTTTTAGAAACAGCAAGTTTGAGGGCTTTAAAAAATGGTTTAATATTATTATTTTAAAAAGTCAAATATATGGATTTTTCGTCTTTTTGTCTAGTGTAATCCCAAAGAGTTCCGGAAAAGAAAAATTGAATTCCCTTTTTTTAAAAGCGTTATTTTCTGGACATCTTTCCGGCAGCACGGGCGCTTGGACGTTCTATCATTAATGAACGATTTAAAAAAATCCAAATATTAAATTTAAAGTGAATCGAATCAATATTTAAAATATCTGACATTTCGAGTCCGCCATATTGGATCCGCCATATTGAATATAAAAAATCTATTTAAATTGGTATGTAAATTAAACTTTTAAATTGTAAGACAAGATTAGAATTTCTAAAGTAGCTCAGTTTTTTTCTTACAAAATGTACCAAAGAAAGTAATTTCCTAGGTTGGACAAATAATATTTTTTGTTCGTTTCATTCGTTTATTTAAAAAATTACTTACTTGAGAGAAACAATGTAAGAGGATTCTGTTCTAATCAAAAGATAATTTTTTTCTTCAAAAATAAATATTTCAATAGATTAAACATTTCATTTAATAGTAAGCTGAACAGAAATCCTATTTTATTCTCATTATTATTCCTTTCTCTTTGATAACTGTAACGTTAATAAATCTCTTAATTAATATTATTTTAGCTGATTCAGGAAAAATGGTTTCGGAACAACTTGGCCCTGGATAGGAGCAGTGTACTAGCTGCGGCAATAACGATTCCTTTGCTACCAGAGAGACATATTTTAGATGCCACTAGACAATTTTCGATTGTTGCTGATGCTGCAGGGGCAGAGTTTAAACCTTTTTCTAATGAAGTTTTAAAAACCATTACTCAACTCGGTTCTGCAGTATCGATTTTAAATGATGCCGTAGATGAAGACGATGCAGTGTGCAGAAACATCTTCAAAATTTGTGACAATCAATTTGAAATCATGACGAAGAGCAAATCTCCCGAAAACTTATTACGTAAATATTGAAGTATTTTTAATTAATTACTCCTTACTTTTTTAAGTATGCAGTGAATTTTTACAATTGCTCACAAAAACATTCATGCTCTGAGTTTTAGGTCAAACAATGACCTGTATTCGTTTTTTTGTATATATATTTTTTTAATGTAATGTAAAATAAAAAGAGAACCATAGCCTATAATTTAAAAAAAATTATTGTCCATCTTTTAAAGTATGGGAAAGTACATCAATGTATAGGAAAATAAAGAAAGTTGTCTTTGTAACATATATATAATAATCTAAGTAAATTAAAAATATAAATTTTCAGAGTTCGACAAAATACGAGAAAATAGAGCAAAGTATGGAAAAATAAAGAAATTGTTTTTTGAAACATTTTAAATTTTAAAATAAAAAATCTGAATTTTTAGAGTTTGATAAAGTACCGGAAGATAAAAAATTTAAATTTTTGGAGTTCGGTAAAGTACGTTTAAGCACAGGAAAGTGTGGTAGAGTAATGAAAATTGTTTTTGTAAAATATTTAATCAGAAAATTAAAAACATAAACTTTCGAAGTTTGAGATAAATCGAAAAAGTACAGGAAAGTATAATTGATTTAAAAAAATTGTTTTTTAAAAAATTTTAAATAAGAAAATTAAAGATCACAATCTTAGAAGTTCGTCGAAATACAGGAAAGAACAGCAAAGTATAGGAAAATAAAAAAATTATGTTTTGGAAAATTTTAAATCTTTGGCGCGGGCAAGCAAAGCTTTGTCGTTAAAAAAATAATTTTTTACAATCTTCCTTTGTTTCAAATTTTCTTTATTCTCTTTATTGCTGAATTATATTATTACTTATTATTATATATAATTATTATCCTATTCTCTGTTATTAATTAGTATCCGTGGAGAAAATTGTCGCGGCAGTCTAGATCTATTTAAAGCCAGTCTAATTTTTCCCTCGCGTTGCTATTTACAGTAATGCTAGAATGGTGCGGTCTTGATTCTATCTAGTTTCCTAGACAAGCTTTTAATTTTTATATAGATTTTGCAACGCGCTGAAATTCTAGTAAAACTATGTTAATGCTAGCTTGGTACTATCTAGTTTTCCTAATTAAATTTTTATCACGGCGTAATCTGAAATGACAATATAGTTATTATACATAAATACTAGGTTTTACACTGTTAACTATATTTTACTGTTTTTTGATATAAACTTTTTTAATCTCATTATTAATATTATTAAATTTACATTAAATATTACTTATTTGTTAAAATTTCGTTTATATCTCAAATTAGCAGGATTTGGTTTAGGAAATTTAAAAAAATTTATCATTATAATAATTATCAATACATTTTTTTGAAAACAAAGGGACAAGAAAGAAAAGTTCATAGCAGACAGGAAAAATTGTTTACAATTTATTAAATTGTTTAGACAAATTTAAGGGAATTTTTTAATTTCATAAAATATTTAAATCTTTGTTTAAATTGTTTGGAATAAAAAAAATTAATTAAGAAAGAAATTATCTGCAGAATTATTACTGGAAAATTAATTAAATTTCTTGAAAATAAGCATAACAATTAACAAATTCACTGTTTGGACAGTTTTGGCGTGGAAAGGAGTTTTCTTGTACCCAGGTGCGAATTTTCGGTTGGCCCATAGTTGGGCCAACTTTTACAAGGTCGGTCCAACTTCTCGTGCCAGAGGTTGGGCCAACCATACAGATAATAACGGTTGGTCGTCTAATGGCGACGATGGTTGGCCCGACAAGTCATAAGGAAGTTGGCCCAACTTTATATGCATATGTTGTGCCAACTATACATTTCAATGTTTGGTCCAAAGACTGAACGCCAAAGTTGGCACAACTTTAAATGCGTAAGTTTGGCCAACTTTAACAACCAGAGGTAAAAAATTATTAAAAAACTAAATTATTTAAACAATTAACACGTTATTATTAGCGGGAACATCAGACATAACCTTTACCTATTATTATTAAACACAATTTCATACATACATTTTCGAAAATATCTAACGCTCGCTGGGATAGAACCCCTAACCTAACGCGCCGAAGACTTATACACTGACCACTACGCTACGCTCACATGAGAGTCCATACCGTTAAATGAATATTAAAGCTGCAACAGTCGGGCCAACCGTGGCCCAGAGTTAGGCCAACCGAGAAAGTTTAAATCATTTAAACTGTTTTTCACAAAGTTTTGCCAACCGTCGGGCCAACCGTGGCCCAGAGTTTGGCCAACCTAAATTTGTAAGTCATATGAGATACGTTCCCCATAGTTGTGCCGACCTTTGTCGCCAAAGTTGGCTCGACGGTTGGTTATACTCTACATGTAATGGTTGGCTTGCAAAGTCAGGCCAACTGTGGGCACTAGTACTTGCCAAAGTTGGGCAAACTCTGGCAACCAAAACTTCGCTTGCCAAAGTTAGGCCAACCGTGGACCAAACTTCAAACTCTGGCGGCCAACCTAAATTCGCACCTGGGTAATAATTTACGAAAATTGTAGTTACACTGGAGCTTCACTTACTTTCAGTCTCATTTATTTGTAGTCGCACTTATTTTCACAATATCCAATTTCACTTATTTTGACTTAAAAGGTTCTCCGTGCATTCCCATTGGTCGATGATAAAGAATCCACCAATGAAATCAACTCGAATATTATTTTTCAGAGTGAAAATAAGTGCGACTCTGCCTTTCAATTTGTTAAATAATAATTTAAATAGATTATATAGTTAAACCCTTTTCAATAACACAGGCACAAAAGAAATAAAAGTCAAAACCCAGAGATAAAAAAAATTGTCATTTGCTTTCAACGACCCAAAAAACATGGGGATGGGTGGATGTGACCTCTGGGTTTTGACTTTTTTTGAGTACTCCTTTTTTCCTGTGCTTGTGTAATTGTAACTGTAAAAGGTTTCGAATAGGGTAATGGTTAGAGTGTTGAGCTAAAAATCTGTAGGTCATAGGTTCGACTTCCCACAGTGTCAAATTTGATTTTGTAATAGTTTTCGTTTATTCTCTGTTGTAAACATTAACTTGATAAAAAGTTAAGAGTTTAGGATTATTACACGCTTGTAAATACAGATTAATTTTTTTTTCATTATATTAACATTCAATTTAAATAAAGAAGGAAGGTCGATAAAGCCTGTTTTCGTCACCCTTGAAATTTTTATTTAAATGCTTGAAATAAATTTTTCGTCAAAGAAAAATGATAATTATGAAAAATTAAGGTTACATAAGGGTGTTTAGAAAATATTAACCCCTAAATCATCAGGGTTTTGAATAAGAAATGTGTAAAAAAATGTATAATTATGGATTAATTGGATCAAAACTCGTTACTCAGGGGTTTCTGGGGTCGCTGTTTATGAATCTATTGTTAGTTTTCCAAAATTCAAAATGTCGGATACCATATGGCGGACGGCTTTTTTAAAATATGAATTAATTCGCATGAAAATCATTACTCGGGGTTTTTTTGGTTCTCTGATTACGAATATGGTGTTACTTTTGAAAAACTAACATCAGATTCGTAATCAATGACCCCAAGAACCCCCGAGTAACGATTTCTATGACAATGAATTCATTTTTCCAAAAAGTTTCGAGACAATTAATCCATAATTAAACATTTTTTAACCTTTTTTTAACCCATTTTTTATTCAAAACCCTTATTATTTAGGGATTAATATTTTCCAAACACCCTCATTTAACCTTAAATCATCATGATTATCATTTTTCTTTGTCGGACAATTTATTTCAAGTATTTAAACAAAAATGTCAAGGAGGCCGAAAACAAGCCTTATTGACCCTCCTCATTTCTCATTCGTTTCGTTAAATAAACTTTTCTAACTAGTTTCTAGATCGCAGTAATAATTTAAAAATATATCTAGTGAGACTACCTAGCGCCTGTCTTGACATGACTATATTGCGCTTAAAGGATATGAGCGTTACATTTCGGTCTATATACTAGATTGGAAAAAGTATACTGGGCCAGTATAGCATGAAGACAAACTAGATAGAAACTAGGCAGCGCTATTACAATTTTCTACAAGGGTAGATACTGTATAAATATTTTACAAGTTTTAAATAATCATTTGCAGAAAGTTTAAACGATTTACACTGCTGCCGAAAGAAGCAAAAGGTTTCTTTGGAGATGAGCAAAAATTTGTACGACATGATGCACAAATTGAAATTCTCTCCGGATAGGTAAGCTAATTTAATAAAATAAATAAAATATTTATACTTTTACATATAACTAATATTATATGGGTAGTTCTATATATTCCCTGTGATATTCTTACAATATTGAAGGATATTGCTTTCATATTAAGGAGATACTGCTGCTATATTGAGGCGGGATATTGCTGATATATTGAGAGAATATTGCTGCGCTATTGAACAAAAATTTTGCAATAAGATCAAATTTCAAATTACAGCTAAAATTCTGTGAAATATCTTCTCAATATAGCAGCAATATTCCCTCAATATAACACCAATATCCTGCATCAAAATAGCTGCAGTATCTCTTAGATGTTACAGCAATATTCCCTCAAAATCACAGGAATGTCACAGAAATATTTAAGAGACGGACATTTTGACACTTCCTCGGTATCACAAGAATATCTCTTATATTTTAGGTTAAAAATGCCAGAAGTCTATCATGATATGTGCAAGGAAACGAAAAATACAATGAAAATTGTAAAATGTGAGTAGGAAAAAAAATTTTTTCAAATTGAAAATTTGTAAAAAAATAACATTTGATAATAAAAAACACATTTCATTTGTTCAGTTGCAAAATTGGTAACGCTAAAAAGAGGGAAAACCAATTAACCACGCGAAGATATCTCACCATCATCTTTAAGCGTCATTGTAGAAGAATCAGTGGAAGGAGCTGAAAATTTTATAGAAATTGAAACTGATGAAGCCCTGGAACGTTAGTAATGAAATAAATTTCTACTATTAACAAAAAGTTATAAAAAATTCATGATTTGAAGTGTGAGACCCTGTAGATTAAAAAAATAAAAAAAGATTCCATATTTTATTTTATAATTAGTTAACTGCGGTTATCTCGGAATCTAGAACTGACATAGTGGTCCCTCTTTATTTATTTTCTGTTAATAAGATTATTTAAAATTTTTTAAATTTCTTTTACTTCAAGTTTGACGACCTCCAATATCTCAAAAAAAAATTACACGTTAGTACGAATGAGCAATTTTTATTCTATAAAAATAATATTTATAATAAGATTAAGACCAAGAAGGAAAAAAGTTGTTTCGTGATCACAATCTCGTCCGAAAAGAAAAGAATTTTTTGAGTCGGGAAGTTTTGGTAAATGTAGTGAAACGTTTTTGGAACCGCGCTCTTCTCAGAATTTTGCAAAATTTTGATAATTAATTATTTAAAAAATTGTTTAAACTTTGGAAAAACTTGGTTTTTTGAAATAATTTAGTAAGGAAATTATTTTATGAACGATTGAAAGTGGAGTAATTTGAGGTTGAGAGGTTTTTCTTAAGCAATATCTCTCTCATGGTCTTAAGATTATTAAAAAAACGTTCATATTTTAGAGTTATTTAAATAGGGGAGACCGGGGCGTAATGGACCACTTTTCACTTTTTGTTGCAAGTAATTTTGAAAAAGATATAAAAAAACAAAGAATTCAAAAATTTACTTTCAAGCGTCAAAATCACTTTTTCTACCAGATTTTTAACAATTATAAATAAATAACAATGAAACTTGGTACAAACTCACAGTATGTCAAGTACATTATTTTGATCAAAAACCGAAATTACTCTGATTTACCACTTTTGAATAGATTCAAGTGATCAATTACGCTCCGGTCTCCCCTATTTGTAAAACATTGAAAATGTAGATGTTTAAAAAATGTCTAAATAAAAAAATGGTTAAATTAAAAATTTTATTATCTGGAAATATAGCGCGACTATAAAGACGCACAAATGTAGAAATTTTTTGCGAAATGTATTCCCCCAAGCTTGCGACAAGATTACGTGCCATCTGGGCTGTTAATAAAAACTACTCTCAATTAAAAGAAATAATTTTTTTTCTTTACCTTCAGAAATGGTACCACTGAAAAAAGCGAGGACCGTTACTCAAGATTACACAGAAGTAGAGTATTCTTCAGAACCGATAGTAGACCTAACTAAGGAAGCGGACACAAACTTGTCAGAAATTATGAATGATTTTCTGCTTTCAGAAAATGACAACGAATTGAAAGAGACAAGTAATATTAATGTTGCTAAATATTCATTTAAAATACCTTTCGAAAAATATTCATTTAATAATAATATATGTATGTATTATAACATTTTCTAGATACTTTTAATAATGTAACATTTCCATTGGACTCTGAACTGGAAGGTAAAAATATTAACAACAATAATGATAAAAAAACACTTGTTATTATCATTTCAGTGTTCAACTTAAAATATGTATAACATTCTTTGCCAAGCAAACCGCACCCCATCTCTCCAATTTTCCGCCACAGTACCAAAAGTTTAATAACAAATTAATTAAATATTTACTTGCAATATTCGTCATATTTAACTGAAAAGTTTAGTTGAAAATGTGTAAAGATTTAATCTTTATACAATTTTCAGTAAAGTTTTCAGTTAAATGTACCGAATATTGCGAATAAATTTTTAATAAATTCTTTTGAAAAGTTTCGGTGCTGTAAGGGTTGTTTTCATGAAAAAATATAAATCTTTTTGGAAAAATTAGCTTTAACTGTTTACTTTTGTATGCCGTTGGGCGATTTTAAAAATTCAAGACTATGGCTGAGATATAGAGCTCACAGTCAAAAAAATACTAGAATTGCTTTCATTAAAAACCAATAAATAGTTTATAATTACTCTGATCTATTCAAAATAAGTTTGCAAGAGGACTTTTTGGGGTCGCAGATTAAGAATCATAACTTAGACTTTTAAAATTCAAAATGGCGGATCCTATATGGTGTAAAATGTTAAATTATCTTTGATTAGAGGAGAGTGGGTCAAGGCGGGGTACCGGCCTTATTTAACAAACCCCATCTTGGGTCAAGATGGGGAGATGTGCAGTTTCTTACATATTATTAATTTTATGCTTTTTTAAGAAACACATGCCCAAGTGCGAAAAACAACGCGGCCCAACGTTGGCCCAGTATTGGCAAAGCTGGCATCGAGACTTGGCAGACAATATTTGTCCGACTTTGCACCGACTCTAGTGGTGTTAAACACGGTTGGACGTCGGCAGCCAGATCTCGTCAGACATTAATGGCCCATTATTGGCTGCCAGATCTCAGCAGACATTAATGGCCCAATATTGGCTGACATTACTTTCCCAGTGTTGACAAAATAAAAAAAAAATTTTATTTAATTAACTAATTAATTTATAATATTTATACGGCTTATTTCCCTAAGTTAAACGCAAATTTACAAATATTTGAAAAATTCTTACCGCTCGCGGGGATCAATACCTGAACCTGATGCACTACAGCCTAACACTTTTACCATTCGGCTACTCTGACGTGAAATCGAAGAATCAAAAGTGTTTTGATAAGCTACACTACACTGGCCGATACTGTGCCATTATTGGGCCGAGCTACGTCCCTATATTGGCAATTATAATTTGTCATCATAGATACAAAATGTTAGACATTAATGTGCCATTTCTGGGCAAAGCTATGCCCCAATTCTGGCAATTATAATTTGCCATCAAATATACAAAATTTTTGTCATTAAAGTGCCACTAACGTGTCTTTAATGGGCCGATCTTCGTCACATCATTGGTAATTTAATTTGGACATTAAAGATTGATCAACTTTGCCAAGATTGTGCCGTTATTGAGCCAAGCTACGCCCCAATAGTCCAAATTATTTTTTTTTTTCAAGGATACAAAATTTTTGCCAATAAAGTGCCACTAATGTGCCTTTAATGGGCCGATCTTCGTCACATCATTGGCAATAAAATTGAATTTAGAAAAATTTTAATATGAAAATTCATGCTATGTTTGTAATATTAAAATCTTTTCTAAAAATTTAACTAGACTCCATTTTGAAATCAATTTTCATTAAAAAATTCTATGAGAATTTAATTATTTTAATACAAAAGTAAATAATTTATTGAATAACTAAATGTTTCTTAAAATTTAATTATGAGAATTAAATTTTAAAAATAATATTCTTATTTTCAATAAATTTTCATAATATTTTTGTATAAAATTCTCAATTTTCATAAGGAAATAATTTGCATCATTTCTAATTTCTTAACTACAATTGCTTTAAGAAAAATTCAAAGATTTTTAATAATAAAGGAAAAAAATGTTTATAAATTCTATTTGTCAATTAAAAAATTTAATTAAAAATGAAACTGAAAATTTTTGAATTTTTAGAAAATAAAGGAAAAGATTTTATTGCATAAAATGTTCTGTTACATTTATTTACGAATTTAAATGTAAAATTATTTAAAAACATCAATAACTTTTTTTTAAATAACTATTTAATTAGACTTTTTCAAAAAAATTAATTCTCCAAAATTGCCAGTTGAAAATATAGGAAATACAAATTTTCAAAAATTTTGATTTGAATCCTTTTTGAACTTATTCAATTATTTAAATACAAAATAAATAATTTAATGAATAACTGAATGTTTCTTAAAATTGAATTCTAAAAAAAAAATTATCAAATTTAAATGCCATTAATGTGCCTTTAATGGGCCGATCTTCGTCACATCATTGGTAATTGAATTGTTCCATTAAAGATTTATCAACTTTGCTAATAATGTGCCCTTATTGGGCCAAGCTACGCCTCAATACTGGCAATTATAATTTGACATCAAAGATACAAAATGTTTGCCATTAGTGTGCCATTAATGAGCCAAGCAACGCCCCAATTATAATTTACCTTCAAAGATACAAAATGTTTGCCATTAAAGTGCCACTACTGTACCTTTAATGGGCCGATCTTCGTCACATCATTGGTAATTGAATTTTTCTATTAAAGATTTATCAACTTTGACAATAACGTGCCGTTATTGGGCCAAGCTACTCCTCAATACTGGCAATTATAATTTGCCATCAAAGATACAAAATCTTTGACATTAATTTGCCAATAATGAGCCATTAATGGACCGATAGTCGGCACATCACTGGCAAATGTCTTTTGCCATTAAAGATTGATCAACTTTGTCATAACTGTGCCATTATAGGGCCGATAGCTGGCCCAGTCTTAAAAATTTCGAAAATCTGACCATCGGCGCCATCATTGGCCCAGCAATGGGACGTTTTTAACACCAGTAATGGCCCACTAACTACTGCCAATTCACAACAGACATTACTGGACCAAGGATGGTCCGTTTTTGCAGTCTTGGCATTTCGCACTTGGCTGGCCTTTGTACGCCTTATTACGAAAAACTGATTCCCAAATACAATAATTAAAAATAATAATATAATGAATTCAATGATTTTCATTTTTTGCGCTTTAAACCTTAAGTATCCCATCTTGACCCACTCTCCCTACTTTAAATTTTTTACTCAGAAGTTTTTATGGTCACTAATTAAGAATCTAATGTTGAATTTAGAAAATTCAAAATGACTGAATAAATATTTTTAATTTCCTCCGATTTTCTTTTACTTTGTTGGGGGCTCAATATGGCAGAATAAATTAAAAAAATTAATTCGTTTTATTTAGTATTGGGCGTTTGAAATTTTATAAATAAAAATGCTGATTTTTATAAATTGACCTTACAAAAATAAAAATTTAAATTTGAAGACAATTAAAAAAAATGTTTGACACAAAATTTGAATTAAAAAAATTATTAATTGTCCAACGACATACAAAAGTAGACACTTTAAGCTAATTTATCCAAAAGGTTTTAATTTTTGTAATGAAAACAAAAAAATGGATAGGTAGAGTGGTACACTGGGCAATAAATCCAACACGGATTTTTTAAATCATTTTATTCGAATTTCGTAAATTTATGTACGCATTTGACAAGAATTCGGTTTGAAATTGGTTGGAATTTTAAACGAAATCATTTTAACCTAGAATATCTCCACTAAGCTTATTATGTGTTTTCTTGATGACTCAGAGACATTACCATGTTTGTCTTTGAATGTCTACGGACAAAAAGAAACGTCAGTAAGACGCCTCTTTGACGATACTGTACCAACTGGGTTAAAATTTAAAGCAATATTGCGTAAAATGTTGAACTGTTGTGGTAATACTGGTGCAATAAATTCATTCTACTTAAAAAAAATTTATTCTTAAAAAAATAAAATACACATAAGCTAAATTAATATGTATAAAAAATATTTAATGAAAATTTAATTCTTGTTTGCAGAAGCCTTCGGCCTACGAGAAAAAGAGATAGAGATCGACCGAGAAAGAGGTAATTAATTATTATTGACAAAGAAACTTTTAAGAAATAAAATAAAAATACGGATGTTTAGTATACATTCTTTTCAACAACATTATTTATTTTTTAGAGCTGCAAGATATAATTTCAAAAGAAACTGACACATCAGGAGATTCAATTACTATTGGTACGTTTCTTAAAAGTTACCCAGGTGCGAATGTCGGTCGTCCCATAGTCGGGCCAACCGTGCGCATGATCGGCCCAACTCGGTCAGCCAATGGTCAGTCCACCCTGTGGATTAATCACCCCGGCTTTCCAGTGCTTGACACAGTTGAAACCAACAGTTAGCACCAAAGTTGAGCCGTCTATGGATGCCAAAGTTGTGCCGACCGTGAGATCGAATGGTTGGACATCCTTCGGTAACCACGGTCGGCCCAATTTTGATAAAGTTAATCTGGCCAACTAATGACAAATGTTAATAAAAAAATGTTTATTACAGGGCCACAAGTCGACAATTACCTTACATTAATCACACATTTATCGCATATACATTATATTAGTTATAAATATATTAAAATATTTAACGCTTGCGGGGATCGAACTCGCAACCTAACCCACTGCAGCCACACACGCTAGCACTATCCTACGCTCACATGTCTGAAGAAGGAGCGTGATAACTTAAAACACCAATCGTACCCGATCGTCGGCCCGATTGTGGGCCGACGATTTCTTCTAAATCAGTCATTAACAAATAAAGAAAAATTGTACTAAAAGTTCAAACCTTTTCCCTAGTGTGGTTATATAATTCTTTTATCCCTACAAAATTTTCAATTTCTTCATACCTTTCCATTAAAATCTCCTGTTCACCGATGGAAATGCCGTCTTAAATTGGATGAACACTATAACTAATTTCATATTTTCCTTCATTATACTACTATTTATTATAAAATTCAGTAGGTATATATTATCCGTCGTCTTAACCCATTAACGCCCAACTCGTAAAAATTTTTTGCTCATTTTCAAGATACGTAATTATAAATAAAACGGTTGACAATTTAAACCAAAGGTACATTTTCTAAAGGTTTTGGATGTGCTCTTTCCGATTCCGGTGTCAAAAATAAATTTCGTCAAAACCAAAATTAAATATGCCGGTTTTAATGTCAAAAAACACAAAAAAATTCATTTTTTCAAGTTTGACATTTTTTTTCACCTCGAAAAAGTGTAAGAATAAAATTCAAGTTTCAACCATCGGTGCATAAAAATTATACACTTTCAAGAAACGTAAAGTAGAATTAAAAATTTCAAGATGGCGGACCAATATGGCGTCAAATCTAAAGTAAAATTTGAAAATTTTTGGCAAAATTTGTCAAATTGCCCAAAAGTCAATGGATTCGCCTAAAATTTGTTACTCTGGGGTTTTTAGGGTCGCTGATTACGAAAATAAACTTCATTTTCAAAAATTCAAAATGGCGGATCCAAAATGGCTGACGAGTTTTACAAAAATCTATCGAATTCACTTGAAACTTGTTACTCGGGGGTTTTCGGGGTCGCTGACTACGAATATAAACTTCATTTTAAAAAATTCAAAATGGCAGATCCAAAATGGCTGACGAGTTTTACTATTTTAAAGGACCAGAGAAACATAACGTATGTAAAAAATAATATTCCTATTATACTTCAAATGCAACCGTGGATCACCAATGGCAATTGCAGAATATGCATATACGTATCACCTACTCTATATATCAACTTGCTTCCTTTCTAATTACACTAAAAAAAATAATATTGTCTTTTTTGTCATACGAGTATAGTATAGTCTCTCACATACATATGGCTGTGCATAAACAATACCGAGAACAAATTAAATAAGTTTTTCAATTTTGCTGTCCGCCAAGAGATTCAAAATTATCTTTAAAAACCCCTTAGCAACAAAATTTAAGTCAATAGAATAAAATTTAAAGATTCTTGTCCGCCATATTAAATCCGGCATTCGGAATGTTTAAAAATAAAATTTATATTCGTAAACAGCGACCCCGAAAACCCCCGACTAACAAGTTTCAAGTGAATTCGATAAATTTTTGTAAAATTCGTCCGCCATATTAAATCCGCCATTTTTAATTTTTTTAAATGAAGTTTATATTCGTAGTCAGCGACCCCGAAAACCCCCGAGTAACAAGTTTCAAGTGAATTCGATAGATTTTTGTAAAACTCGTCAGCCATTTTGGATCCGCCATTTTGAATTTTTGAAAATGAAGTTTATTTTCGTAATCAGCGACCCTAAAAACCCCAGAGTAACAAATTTTAGGCGAATCCATTGACTTTTGGGCAATTTGACAAATTTTGCCAAAAATTTTCAAATTTTACTTTAGATTTGACGCCATATTGGTCCGCCATCTTGAAATTTTTAATTCTACTTTACGTTTCTTGAAAGTGTATAATTTTTATGCACCGATGGTTGAAACTTGAATTTTATTCTTACACTTTTTCGAGGTGAAAAAAAATGTCAAACTTGAAAAAATGAATTTTTTTTTGTGTTTTTTGACATTAAAACCGGCATATTTAATTTTTGTTTTGACGAAATTTATTTTTGACACCGGAATCGGAAAGAGCACTTCTAAAACCTTTAGAAAATGTACCTTTGGTTTAAATTGTCAACCGTTTTATTTATAATTACGTATCTTGAAAATGAGCAAAAAATTTTCACGAGTTGGGCGTTAATGGGTTAATCCCAAGCCAACATTCTATCTGTTATGTGGAATTAATTTCCTTTTTATTACCTCTTTTTATATCCTTGATATAATACTCCACATATTGGAGTTGGAGTTCTTCCTTCCTTCTCTTCATCCTTTCCTTTCATTTCCACTTTTAATGTCTCTTTTTAACATTCGATCATAGTTTTTGTGATTGATTAAATATAATAGAATGCTATTCCTTGGATCATCGTTAATTAGAGGTTAACCTAGCCGTCCTTGAAAGAACATATAGCTGTTTTCGACACTCGTTCAGAGTTAACGTCAAGTTAATGACTGTCCAACTATCAATACCATTTTGTCTGATCTATCCACTCACCATTCATCCAGAGCAAACTCAGAGAGACTATCGAAAGCAGCCTATGTAGGATCTATGTATACCTATCACCACTTGTTTTTTCTCCATTAATTTAACCTCTCCATCATACATCCCTACTCCTGATGCCCCCCAGATTTTTTACACAATCACTTATTATTTTTAAACTCTTAAAGTCCATCATGCATAACCTTTCAAAACTCTCTTTTTATCAGCTTCACAATCTTTACGTTCCACCAAATTTTTGCTAAACCTTATCACATCACACTTCTAAATATCCTGCCACAGGTCCCTTCTCCTTATTCTTTGTTTATTCCATTATTTTGATAGGACAAGCGAATGGAGAAGAAAAGGACGCGTTGAATGTGCAGAATGAAATGATGCCTCAATATGAACCGCAGAGCAGCATGACAACAGGTAAGAATAAAAGGTTTATCCATTCTTTTAATTCTACTATGCACTCCTTTTCTCGTTTTCCATATTTCCTTTTTAAGCTCCATAACTCTACCATACCCCTGACAGAAAGTCGAAGTTCTGCCGATGCTTACAACCAGCATGTTATCCCACTGGTGGAACAGATCTTTACGTTTCATGACCCCCTGATTCCAAAATAATGGTTTTTAGAAAAGTGTCTGTCTGTCAGTCTGTCTGTCTGTCTGTCTGTAGAAATTTTTGTCTTGACGATAACTCGAGTAAATTTTTATGAATCGACTTGCAATTTGGGGGATTTTTTTAGTCCATAAAAATGAAGCTCGAGTTCGTTGGGCAGCCCATTTCGACAAAAAACAACAAAAATACAAAATTTTTTATTTTACAAAATTTTGTTTTTTTTACAATTTAAAAAAAAAAAATTTTTTAATTTTTTTTCCAAAATTTGGCACAAAAGCAAATATTTTTTCCTTTAGTCACTTTTTTGTACAACAAAAAACAAAAAAGTTATGAATTTTTGAAAAATTTTTAAATTTTCAAAATTTTAGTTTTTTTGACAATTTTCAAAAAAAAAAATTTTCAATTTTTTTTCTTAAATTTTGTATAAAAACAAACATTGTTTCCTTTAGTCACTTTTTTGTACAACAAAAAACAAAAAAGTTATGAATTTTTTTGTCAAAAAAGTGCAAAAAATTGAGATTTATAGTGAGTGAAGCATTAGCCGAAACATGAAGAAACATTAAAAATATATCAAAACTTTCTGTTTTTTTTTTAGATGACAAATTTAGGTAAATATAAGAAATTATGAACAAAAAAGAACTCAAAATATGCAAAAATTTTGCTCTTTTTTAATTTTTTCCGTGAAATTGGTTTTTTACATTCTCATCAAAAATGAGAATGTCTTGGATTTGTGCGATTTTGAGAAATTTCTAATTTTCATAAATCTTTACGTTTCATGACCCCCTGATTCCAAAAAAATGGTTTTTAGAAAAGTGTCTGTCTGTCAGTCTGTCTGTCTGTCTGTCTGTAGAAATTTTTGTCTCGACGATAACTCGAGTAAATTTTTATGAATCGACTTGCAATTTGGGGGATTTTTTTAGTCCATAAAAATGAAGCTCGAGTTCGTTGGTCAGCCCATTTCGACAAAAAACAACAAAAATACAAAATTTTGTTTTTTTTACAATTTAAAAAAAAAAAATTTTTTAATTTTTTTTCCAAAATTTGGCACAAAAGCAAATATTTTTTCCTTTAGTCACTTTTTTGTACAACAAAAAACAAAAAAGTTATGAATTTTTGAAAAATTTTTAAATTTTCAAAATTTTGGTTTTTTTGACAATTTTCAAAAAAAAAAATTTTCAATTTTTTTTCTTAAATTTTGTATAAAAACAAACATTGTTTCCTTTAGTCACTTTTTTGTACAACAAAAAACAAAAAAGTTATGAATTTTTTTGTCAATAAAGTGCAAAAAATTGAGATTTATAGTGAGTGAAGCATTAGCCGAAACATGAAGAAACATTAAAAATATATCAAAACTTTCTGTTTTTTTTTAGATGACAAATTTAGGAAAATATAAGAAATTATGAACAAAAAAAAACTCAAAATATGCAAAAATTTTGCTTTTTTTTAATTCTTTCCGTGAAATTGGTTTTTTACATTCTCATCAAAAATGAGAAAGTCTTGGATTTGTGCGATTTTGAGAAATTTCTAATTTTCATAAATCTTTACGTTTCATGACCCCCTGATTCCAAAAAAATGGTTTTTAGAGAAGTGTCTGTCAGTCTGTCTGTCTGTCTGTCTGTCTGTAGAAATTTTTGTCTCGACGATAACTCGAGTAAATTTTTATGAATCGACTTGCAATTTGGGGGATTTTTTTAGTCCATAAAAATGAAGCTCGAGTTCGTTGGGCAGCCCATTTCGACAAAAAACAACAAAAATACAAAATTTTGTTTTTTTTACAATTTTCAAAAAAAAAAAATTTTTTATTTTTTTTCCAAAATTTGGCACAAAAGCAAATATTTTTTCCTTTAGTCACTTTTTTGTACAACAAAAAACAAAAAAGTTATGAATTTTTGAAAAATTTTTAAATTTTCAAAATTTTGGTTTTTTTGACAATTTTCAAAAAAAAATCTGCCCGCCCTCCGGGCGGACACATTCTCATCCGCGCTTCACGCGGGGGCTCGCTTCGCTCGCTAGTTTCGTTCTTGTTCCTGTTTCTTATTGTATGTAAAAAAAATGCCGTTAACAATATCGTTTAAAGCAATTATGCTAAAATATACTGATTCCTCGCACAAAAAATATTTCGCTCTGGTACGAATTCAGTTAACTAAGACTACGTATCAAACAAGAAATATATTTTTTGAGCAGTAAAAATATTTATTTGTCTTAAAGTTACTACGACTTTAAGGTTTACATTCTCATCAAATTTGTGTTAATTTGCAGCTTATACTGATTTATTAATTTTAATTTTAATTCGACGTTTTTAGCATTCGACTATTTGGTATTTGACCATTTGAACATTCGATCAATTGACGATTCGACTATTTGGTATTCGACCATTTGAACATTCGACCACTTGGCGTTTAGGGGAAAATCATGCGTCTCTGATTTTCTGCTTTCGGTCGACGTATTCTGCATATAAGGGTTCGGATCGAACCCTTATACATAACAAATATATTTTTAAGCTATTGCAGAAACAGTTTTACAGCTTCTTCTTATTCTTCTTTTGTTTTAATGGCCTAGTTTTACAGCTTAGTGTGAGGGGATTTTTACATTTTTTCTACTGATAGTCGTGTACACGTACCTTAACGCATAAAGCCCTATTTCCTATAGGTTCCCAAAAAGTCTAGGATGCGTCAGTTACTATAGCAACATTATTATGACGTAACCCATTTGATTACATTGTGGCGTCACCCGTTTTTGTCACGGGTGACGTTCAAGGCCTAAGCACAACTGCTTCGCGAATCTCGTTCGCAAACGCAAAGCATGAGTTAGAAAAGGACACAATTATACCTCTGTCTTTTTCTAACCCATGCATTATGTTCGCGAACGTCTTTCGCGAATCAGTTGTGCGTTGGTCTTCACATATCTCGTATTGTGTTCTCGCCATTACCGTTACAGTTTTTACGTTAATATGGGATGGCAATTTGAAGCTAAGCTTACACTTTTATTTTATTACATAAGTTGTTATTAAAGATTTAAATACAACTGAGTCGGATAGGTATAAGGTAAGTGAAATTTTAAGTTGAACTTTTAAGTAACCAAAAGCAGAATGAATACAGATATGGGAAAAAGGTATTAGGAAAAAAAGAACATACAGTTTATTTTATTTTTTCGCAATTTTTGCTTTCGAATCTGTATTTTTAAGAGTGCAATTCCACGTCAACAGAGAGCGTAAAACAAAATCAAGAATCAATGAGTGCGAAAAAAATAATTAATAGCACAATATTCTTTTCACTCTCACGTAATTTTACTTTTGGTTTTATACTGATGCCTGTACGGCTCTCGGGCGTTGCAGATGCAAGTGGCGTTTCTTTAACTCATTCTTATACACTTACGATTATGGTTCGGGTTGTAGTTCTTGTAATTTATACATTAATAAGTACAAATGATAACTCTTTTTCAACAAAACTTTCTTATTTTTGATGAGAATGTAAAAAAGCTGGAGTATAGATTTTTTAAATAAATGTAGTTAGTATTTTGGTTCAATTTTTTAAAGTTTGAGAATATTTCACAAAAATTTTTAAAGCTTAAATTAAATATGTTGGACTAAGTTTTCCATATGATAAAATTTCAATTAATTCAAGAATAACGAAGTTAAACAACGAAAAGTGAGCTATTACGACCCGGTCTAAATATACATTGGCGTCATGGCGTGAAACGGAAAACGTTCAACCAATAAGAATTTTCTTTTAGAATGATTTCCATTGGATCGGAAGATGTTATTGGCTAAACGTTTTACGTTTTCCGTTTTCACGCAGATGTGGGACGTTACCTTGAGGTCTCTTCATACCACTACGTGATTTTAATGTTGTATTGTCTGTATTTTATTTTGACGTTTAGGTAAAATTGCATCACATCCACCTAAGAGAACAGCTTAGGGTACATTTAAACGACTGTCAGTAGAAAAAAAATTTGCCAAAAAATGTCAAAATCGTCTTCACACGAATCTGTAATGGTGAATCTACAATAGTTTGAAAATACTTTGTTTTGTTTCATTGGAAGCAATTTGATATTCTGCTTATAAATTTACGATAATTTGCTTTGTATTTAATAATTTCAAGTGAATTTTTTAGCAGAATGTGCAGTTACTTTAAATTTGAAAAAACAAATGCATTTTGAAGCTATTGCAGAAACACCTTTACAACTTGGTGTGAAGGTCAGAGATGGGTACGTAACATACTTCATGTATGTTACCTGGGTTTGTTACTGTATGTTACCTAGTATGTTACGTCCTTACATTGATACATGCATGTATTTTTCGAGAGTGGGGGGTAACATACGTATGTTACTTCATGTAACATACATGTAACATACGTAGAAAACCTCGAGTTACGCGTAACTGCGCAACCCTGGTGAAGGTGATTTTGACTTTTTTCGGTAAACTTTTTTTCTACCGACAGTCGTATAAATGCACCCTTATGCTGGTTCCACATATACCATACGCGCGCTTAAGGCGTAGACGCGTAAGCCTGCGTATGCGTATAATATACTATACGCTGCTTCGAGAGCATGGCGCGAGGAGAACCGACCCCCACCATGCATGCGCTCCTCTTTTCCCTTTACCTCTCTCTCTCTCTCTCTCTCTCTCTCTGCCCGCTTCATGCCTATATTTCTCTTATTATAACTTTCGTTTAACTCATCTAAATTATACAAATTTTTCTTCTTTCTGTTTATGAAGAATATTAGAAAATTGTTAATTCTTAAAAAATTATTATAAAAAATAGGAAATTTACCCATTTTATTAATAATTTTTAATTATTAATAACAATATTATTAACAAACTTATTATTTTCTTTTGGGAATAAAAAATTACGGGGCGCATGAAAAGACCCTAAACCAGATTTGCAACAAATGTTATTTAATAGAATTTTATTACACAGAATATCATTTTAGTAGAATATATTATTGTTAGAATGATGGCTTGGCTGAAAGAAAAGTAGAAGAAATTTTAATTTAGTAGAATATTTATTCGTCCGAATTATAATCTGGCAGAAAGTCAATTTGATCGAATTTCAATTTTCCAAAAATCTAATTTCACCGAATATAAATTTATGCGAATCGTTTTTTTCGTAAAATCGTAATTGAATATAATTTGAACATTGCCGAAAATTGTTTTGATAGAAATCTACTTTATCATAATGTAAAATGTGTTCAAATATTAATTTACTAGAAATTCAACTTATCCGAATATCAATTTGATAGAATTATTTCGACTTAAATTTTAAAATTGACCAATCAAAAATTATCAAGAAACTTGTGATTGGTCAATTTTAAAATTTAAGTCGAAATAATTCTATCAAATTGATATTCGAATAAGTTGAATTTCTAGTAAATTAATATTTGAACACATTTTACATTATGATAAAGTAGATTTCTATTAAAACAATTTTCGGCAATGTTCAAATTCTATTCAATTACGATTTTACGAAAAAACGATTCGCATAAATTTATATTCGGTGAAATTAGATTTCTGGAAAATTGAAATTCTACTAAATTAAAATTCTTTCTACTTTTCTTTCAGTCAAGCTATCATTCTAACAATAATATATTCTACTAAAATGAAATTCTGTGTAATAAAATTCTATTAATAACAATTGTAACAAATCTGGTTTAGGGTCTTTTCATGCGCCCCTAAAATTACATAAATTCTCTTTTCTTAATATTTTTTTAGAAAAATCTCAATTTTTGTAAGAAAATAATTTCCATCATTTTTATTTGTCAATTACAATTTTAATTAAAATAAAATTGAAAATTTTTCGATTTTTAAAAAATAAAGGAAAAAATTTTACTCAAAATAATGTTCTGTTAAATTTTGTTAACGTATTTTTATTTCATATTATAATATAAAAATATTATTTATTGTAACTTCTTCAAAGTTCCTGTGAAAAGTTTATTATTTTTGACAATAATTAAATCTTTTTTCAAAAATTTTACCGAAAGTTTTTCTTAATTGAATTCTCTTTGAAAATTTTGAAAAAAAAATATAATTTTACCAAGAATTTTATTAAAACTTATGAAAATAACTAAATTTCAGAGAAGAATTTTATTATTTATAAATATAATTGGAATTTTAACAAGAGATTTTTTTTAATTTTTGAACATAATTGAATTTCTACGAAGAATTTTATTACTTTTGAAAAGAATTGAATTTCTGAAATCATTTGTAACTTCTCTAAAATTCATTTTTTTAGTGTTTTTAACTAAAATCATACTATAAATCCATTATTTTTAATAATTATAATTAAATATGTATTTAAAAAAATGAACTAATTTCACAAGAATTTGAATAATTAAAATTTTTTATTAAAAGTTCTTTAAAATTTACAATGAAATCCATTCAAAATTGAAATCGTATAAAACCTCAAATTAAAATCTTTTGAAATTTATCTAATATTTATAAATATTGTAAACGCAAGTATATTAAAATTCAAATAAATTTTTGAAGTATTTAAGTAAAATTATTGATCAAATATTCTATAAGTAATAATTTCTTATGCTTCTTTACGAATTATGTTATTTAATATGTAATGATTGTCAGAAGTAGAAAAAATTAAAGGTCTTTTATTCTGGATTTCATCGAAAAATCTTCTCTATATTATTAGGTATAAATAGTACTAGGTATGTAAATAAATTTTTAAAAATATTAAACAATCTGGTTCAACGTTAAAAAAAATTAATTTGTTAAAAAAATTTTTTTTTTACTTTTTTTTAAGTTACAAAAATTCTAAAACTTTTATTCTCTGACAAGTTTTTTCTAAACTCAGTATTTTTAGACTTAAAAGGTACTGAAAATAGGTTTTCCTTTCCATTTACCTTTCTGCCAGCTTGATGCCTATACTTCTGTTATTATAACAATTTTCGTAAGGAAATAATTTTCATTAGTTTTATTCGTCTATTAATAAAAAAAAAAATTTCATAGAATGCGTGGTAATTTCCTAGTGTACAAGGCAGACCAAAAAAAAAGACACTAAGATTCGGGATTATCATCAAAATTTTAAAAATTTAATTTTTGCAGTACTTTTATTAAAAATTTCTGACTATATATGATTATTATAGTTATAATATTGAAACTATATTCTTATTCGTATTTTTTCATAAAGAAAATTGAATTTATATTTATTGTATTCTATATTACTTTTAAAATTGCTGATTTTATTCAGAAAAGTGGGAAAGAAGTTAGCTACGTGCAAATCTCTTGCTAGTAAGTATACACATTTTCAAATAACTTATACTTACCTCTCTATTAACGACATTGTACTTTTTTTAGATTTTTAAATATAATTTAAGTTTTAAATCTTTACTGAGAATTTCCTCCAGTCTAAAAAACAACTTTATTTTGTATAAACAATGCCTAGAAAATACGGTAATTTGCACTTTTCTGTTTATTTTAAATTTTGAGATGTCTGATGACGTAGAAAAAATGGACATTCCAAAACATAGAGAAAAAGAAATGAATAAACCACAAGTTATTGCAAAAAATTCTATTTATTTATTTACTGTTTTGCATAATTTTATATAATTTGGTAAATACCAGCCTCTGCATGCTAGGATCTACTTTTCGAAATGAAATCAATATTTTTGATTTCATGTCTTCATTTGTATAAGCAGAACCGACATTACTATTCTGAAATAGACAAAAAGAAAAATGAGATTTTACAAAGCATTTTACAAAAGTATCACAATTTTTATATTTACTTTTTTTTGCAAATTGTTTCTAAATATTTAAAGAATACAGAAATTTAATAAAAAAATATTAAACAATTTTAAAAATTATGAACCTTTTAAGTGGGGACTGGAAAAAATTCTGGTTCTTTGTATATTTCTTTATAGTTGGAACCTTGGATTTTGAAAATTATTTTTGATAACTATTTTTAAAAAATTTTAAAGTGACAAAAAACAATGTTTAAAAACATAACTTTTGTATTGAATCGTCGACATTTTTCTAGAAAAAAATTTTTTTCTTGTCCAAGGTATCGACCATAGCAAAGCTTTTAATAATCAAGAATTTCTTCTGATTTTTTTGTTTTAGAGCATTACAAAAGTTTCTGCACTGTCAACCAGTTCGCAATGATTTTTTTCAGTTCCCACTTCATCAGTTTATACCTTTAAAAATTTTTGATTATTTTTGTTTCTAATTTTTTCTGTATTCTTCAAAAATTAATAAACAATTTGCAAAAATAATACTAAAAATGTTAAACTATCTTTTTTTATCCTATTAAAAAAATGCCTAAAATTGAGACCTTTAGACCAGAATATCCTCTTAAGAAGAAGTTATTTCAAAAAGACGAATTTAGATTAGTCTGTTCGAAATGATTATGTTTATACAAACCTTTGTAGAATTCTGTGGAGAATTTTGTGCAGAGTCTGCTGGTACAGAAGGAGCTTCGTGAATTTTAACAACGCAATTGTAGTGATTATTTCTGTGATAAGACAATCGTATCGGTTCACTATTTGATTTGGGCACTGCATAAAAAATGTTGGTAGGCTCTGAAAAGTTTTAAAATTTAAAAAAATTATTTTCTAAAATTAGACTGACTTTGGTTTAAACTGATTGTAGTTTAGATTGATTGTAGTTGAAATAACTATCAGTTTAGTTGAACATAAATAATACCTATACTATAACGATACAGCTCCACAGTTATATTGTACTTTTCGGAGATGGCCTGTATTTCTACATGATTTCCGAAAACATCATTTTGCCGCTTTCTATTCACATAAGTGGTAAAATCTTCTGTAATATAATTAGAAAAAAAATTTTGATTCGCTTCCTGAAAAAATAAAAAACTATATATTCTCAGAAAATTTATTTTAACCTAGAATAATAAGAATTAAACCATTTCTAAATAGTAGATTACAATTATAGGCGTGTCATTATTCGAGTCGAACTAAAAATTTATCAACTCAACAACGAAAAACTCAAATAAAGGATCAGTCTATTCAAAATATGCAATTCCAAAATCGATTCGTTTTTTAATTGAATTGGCCAATTCGTAAATCAAAGTTCTGATTTTTAAATTCTTTTATTGGACTCGAGTTATCCCTGTTTTAAATTTTTTATACATCTACTTACGATATAATCCATGCAATCTTTTCTAACGACTCTATGCATTTCCTCGTCTTTGTAAACGTGATAGGCAATAGCTCTGAATAAGCAAGCTCCATCACCGACCATTTCTTTCACAAGAAATCCAACTTCTCGCAATCTTTCTTTAAATAATATGTCTTTCTAGAAGCAAAAAGTAAACTGTCTCATTAAGGAGAATTTATTTAAACTATATTTTTAAAAGAATCTGAAGTCCACAATATTGATCAACAAAAATGTTTTGTTTTAAACACTTTAATATTACTTAACTGGATGAGTAATAATTATCACTAAGTCATAACCGAAAACTTTTATTTTTACGTTAAAATGACAATTTTTAAATTAATTTAAAATGATATTCGTGCCCAATAAAAGAAAGTTTTTCGTTGATCGACGTTGTTGACTTATACTTCGTAATTTTAAGGAAATTTTTCTCAATATAAAAATTAATCATCTTACTTTTTCCCACTCGGCAACTGTTAAATTTTCATTATTATTATACTCTTCTTCACTGTTGTATTCATTTGAAAGTTCATGCTCTTTATTTACTCCAATGCGACTACAGCTGTCTGCTTGTTTATCTTCACTATGGATATCTGCTTGTTATTTAATTATAATTACAATAATTACATTTAGAATACCTAATAACTTGATTTTTATTCAAAACTTATAAAAAATACCATAAAATAATTTTTTGCTTCCTCATAGAAGAATGAGTATTAGAGAAAATTTTTTATTGTGACTTTTTGACATATTTCAATATAATTTGACCTCAGAAATTCAAAATCATATTTTAAAAACATGTTTGAATATGTTTGTGAGTGTACTAACATTACATTAGCCTCAATATATCATATCAAAGAAGAGCTAAAAGGGATCAATTGTATTTTCAAATTTTAGGTCTCCATTATGAAGTCCCAGTTTGTCAAAAGCATGTTTTTTAAAACTGTAATATCATGATAGCTCAAATTCCCTTAGCTAATATAAATAGAAATTAAATTTTGTACCTGAATGATCGTTTTCAAAGGTGTCGAAAAGTAATTCGATTGGAGAAGTATACTTTACAGGAGAAGCAAAACTCGGATTCAAATACTCCATTTTTGCATCTTTTCTACTTAAATTTGAGGCACTACTTTGATCTTTGTGAAATTCAGCATTTAATGAATTACCATTCGGCTGTAAAATTGGATTCTCATCTGCAAATAATAATATTTTACTATGTATGTAGTTCTAATACGTAAAACTAAAGAATTTTTTGGCAAAAAAAAAAAATTTTTAATGGTGGTTAATAAATAAAAAATAATTATTTCATTAATTTTCCAAACATTTTGAAAGAGTGGAATAAATTATCTTTCTATGACAAAAATACATTATGTATGCCAAGAAATGTTTTATATACACTGTAAAAAATCCTAAGAATATTACCCACATTAAATGTGGCTATTTTACAGACAAGGGGAAAAGTGCCGCATTCAATGTGGCAACATAACCTTATTTAAAGCGTCACTTTTCGCCTTGTCTGGGTAATATCCTTAGGATTTTTAACAGTGTAAATATAAATAAAATTTTGTACCTAAATGATCGTTTTCAAACTTGTTGAAAAGTAATTCGTTTGGAGAAGTATAATTCACAGGAGAAGCAAAACTCGGATTTAAATACTCCATTTCTGCATCTATTCTACTAAAATTTGAGGCACTACTTTGATCTTTGTGAAATTCATCATTTAATGAATTACCATTCGGCTGTAAAATTGGATTCTCATCTGCAAATAATAATATTTTACTATGTATACAGTTCTAATACGTAAAACTAAAGAACTTTTTGGCAAAAAAAAAATAATTTTAAAAATGGCCTTTTTAATGGTGGTTAATAAATAAAAAATAATTATTTCATTAATTTTCCAAACATTTTGAAATAGTGGAATAAATGATCTTTCTATGACAAAATTACATTATGTATGCCAAGTAATGTTTTATATAAATAGAAATTAAATTTTGTACCTGAATGATCGTTTTCAAAGGTGTCGAAAAGTAATTCGATTGGAGAAGTATACTTTACAGGAGAAGCAAAACTCGGATTTAAATACTCCATTTCTGCATCTATTCTACTAAAATTTGAGGCACTACTTTGGTCCTTATGAAATTCTGCATTTAATGAATTACCATTCGGTTGTAAAATTGGATTCTTATCTGCAAATAATAATATTTTACTATGTACATGGTTCTAATGCGTAAAACTAAAGAATTTGTGTAGGGTAAAGGCTTAGAGGATTGCCACGTTTAAGCTTTTTTTCTTATAACTTATTTAAAACAATAATTTATATGAACATACCATACGAAAGAGGACTTTAAAACCTATATAATTAACCCATAGATAATTTCAATTAGCAAGAAGTAAAACACCTTGAAAAATTGATATTCATATGGAACAAATCCAGTAAATTTATAAACATTTATTAAATTTCACTTATATTTAATGTTTCTTAATATAATAATTTCAATTAAATTTTTTAAAATAATTTATTAATAAATAAAATCTTTTTAGATGAAAAAATTTTAAAATATAAATAATAAATAATAAATAAAACGTCAAAATTAGGTTATTTGGTAGATCGACTTTGAAAACCTTTTTTATCTATTATTTTTATATTTTTACTAGTTTTATTATTAAAGAATAATTATTCAACTAATTTTAAACATGAATCAATAAATCTTTTGCACTTTTAAGAATTTATCAATACTTTTTTAAATATTTTTAATTGCTAAAAAAGTGCCATTTTTTCGCACCTCCTCCACTTTACACTCATATTAAAAGAAAAGTAATAAATATTTTAATATAATTCTTTTCATTTCGTTATTCAGAGATCATACAGATTCAATTCTAAAAGTATCAATTTTTTTTAAAATCAGGCCGCAACGACTTTATTCGAAATATAATGGTTTGACCCATATATAGCTTTTTTATAGAAGTTTCTAAGTTTTTGTTACAAAATAGGGAAGGTGGTTGTCATTGATTTCTCAAATGTAGAAATGAATCCGACTTCTGATACGTTCCATCACTAAAACCTTTTTTGAATATTGTCTTAAATAGCAAAAAAATGCCGCTATAGCGGCATCGAAGGGAAAGATATTTAAAAGTTAACGAATCTGGATGAAAATGTCTACTCGTAGACAATTTTTTTGGTCGACATTTTGAATTTTGAATTTTCGACAATGGATTTGGGTTTAGCGACCCCAAAAACATACAATACGACAATGTCATGACAAAAATTTTTTTTTTAACATTTACGGCACACGAATTTTATTAAGACTAGACTGTGAAGGGTTAAAATTAATTTTTGTTAGAAAGATTAGTTACATAAGAATTTGATTAAAAATAATAACAATTGTATCTTAAAATCATATGTATCATATTCATAGTATTTGAGTTTTCCACCAAAAAATCTATAACAATTACCTCCCCCATATTGTAACAGAACTAATAAAAGATTTACAGGTCTGTGATCTATTTATATATATATATATAAAGGTCGAAATATTTACCGTCATTTGAAATTAATTTCATTTCTTTGCATTCATCTATTTTTTGGCACCATGACGCATTGCACACAGACATGCCGATGAGAATTGCTTTGCTAGTATTTAAATCATCAGAAGCTTCTTGATTTAAAGCTTTATTATAATAATACTTTTCCATATCTTCTGCCTCCATCAGCAACTTTATTGAATTTGCATTTTCCGAACGGTAACCCGACACATCTAATGATGAAATTTCATCAATAAGTGATGGTTTTTCTACTCTGGGCACTACAGCAAAAGAAAAATCTTTGGTAGCATCGGAGTTTACAATTGCCGGTGTTACATTAAGTGAATGTAAGTCCTCTATATTTTCTTCTGTTGTGGGAACAGTAACAACAGAAGAATCTTTTGTTGCTTCGGAAATAACATTTATTGGTGTCTCCTCAATTGCAGTTTCTTCCTCTATTATTTCTTCGGATGTGTGCACTGTAGCAACAGAAGAATCTTTTGTTGCTTTGGAGTTTGGAATTGACGATGTCGCATTAAGGGAATGTTCTTCTTCTTTAGTAGTATTCCCATTGCTGTGTTTTAAATCTTTTACTTTTGGTATGTAAAAAAATTTACACTTTATACTTTATTTAATGATAGAACGTCCAACGTCCTTCCGGCAGGACAAAAAGGACTAAGGTGAGTCTGTCCGAAATAGATAAATAAAACTAACATAGATTGAGATAAAGAAAAGGTATTATGCATCGTTGGAAAGGTGACGAATCAAACTTTCTGCACATGTAAATGTCGAACTTGTAAGTTCAAACAAAATGATGAAGCCTTTCGCTTTGTTTAAGAGATTTTCAACCCAGGTTTATAAAACTAAAGACTCGAATGATTTACATCATTTGAAAGCTTTTCTCATCACCTTTTTAACGATATATTTACTTTTGTATTTATCAGCTTCCATATTAATTTTATAAAGCAATTTCAAAGAGAGTTTTTTTTAACTGGCCGCAATTTTGCTAAAAGTATTAAAAAAAATATTTTTAATTGAACAATTAGATTTCATTCTTTGAACGTTTCTGAAGAGAAAAAGACTAGAACATTTTATTTGTGTATTAAATAAAAATGATATAAAAATATTTGAATTTTCGGAAAATTTCCGCTTTACATACAGTAAAATAAAAATAATAATGAATGTCAATATTAACAATTTCTTAGCATAAAAAAAAGTATTGGATTGAAAGGAATAATACCAGTCAGGTAGCAGTGAGCGACTTGATTTTAATTACACATATCATTTGGATCCCTGTTATTACTATATTTGTTTTAGTAAAATAAAAAATAAATATATGAATATAATTAACTTTGCTGTAAAAAAAGTACTAATTTAGTACCAATTTTGGTATTAAATCGTCTTTTAGTTCTATTTTAATACCGAAAACCAGCTTTCATTTAGAACTTTCTATTTACAGTGTTGCACTTACAAGAAAAATGTTATAATTAACTAAATTTACAACAAAGTAACTTCACTTACGTTCTATGTGACACATATGGGTGCAAAAAGCTTAAATCATTAATATAAATAAATGTTGTTTTTCTTGAAGATTTCTTGGGATTTTTTAAAAATCGTACGTATTGGTCTCTCAAATACTTCCACTTGATTTTTAAACTGTTAACTAACAAAAAATACATTTTTAAATTATGGACAATTTATATTTGATTACGATCAACAATTTCTTAATCACTAATGTTAGAAATACAAAAAGTTTCAACTCATTTTTTTACTGAACGTTGATATACATAAATATACGATGACTTAAAAACTTCGACCGATGCCTATAATGTTTGTGTAGGGGAGAGTGGGGCAAACCGGACCCCCTAACGGTTTTTTGACTCTTGTGACTTAACGAATCAACCAATTTCATTTTTCGATGGCTTGTTTGAAAGATCATTTAATTGCGCAACTTTTTCCCAGAGACACATATACTTCATTTTTTATTGTTTAGTTCCTGTGTTAACTTTAAAAAATTTTGCAAACGGTCCGGTTTGCCCTACCCCCTGGGGTAAACCGGACCCCCCATGGGGCAAACCGGACCGTTTGGTTTTTTATTTATAATTTTGTATTTACATTATCTACAATAATAAAAAACATAAAGAATCATGTAAACAATGGTTGTAGTAATGAAAATAATAATTCGGGATTGAATTTTAATTCAATAAATATTTTTTTTAATAAAAAACTAAAAATGTTTGTCATTAGCAGAGAAACAATATTAAAGGATCCAATTCTCATTGGAAGACAATTATTTTTCATTGTAAGTAAATATTTTAATGAAAGAAACATTTTATTTAAAAATAATTTTTATGAAACTTTAATTCAATGGAAATATCCTATGGCCACTTTGCCCTACCGAAAACGGTCCGGTTTTCCCCACAGGCTCATTTTGAGAATAAATGTTTGTCAAAAAGAAACGCTTTGCAAATTCATCAAAGTTTTTGGTGGTAAATATTCCTGAGGTGTGTACCTTCAAAACCCAAGACCTAATATTTGGAAATATTACACGATTTCCTCAGAATTTCCTTAAGAAAAAATTCGGAAAAGTGCAGAAAAAGACTAAAAAAAAATTTTTGCTCCCAGCGTTGCACAAACAAAAGTAAAAAATGTCAAATTGAAAAAATAAGGTATACTACACAAGGTTGTTTCAAATATCTAAATAGCACTTTGGACAATTTCGCCATTTCGGAAATATTGAGGAGGGTCCGGTTTACCCACCGGTCCGGTTTGCCCCACTCTCCCCTATAATAATTTTAATTATAACAATAAAAGTAAAAAACGAAAAACTGATGATAAAATTAATTTTTCATGCGAGAACAAATTTTATTTTTTTAGAATCTATTATTGTAATTACTCAACAAGTTTTGAAAAGATGAAAAAAATTTTTTTCAATAAAACAAATGTAAACGAGTTAATAACATTATTCAATTAGTTTAACAATTACAGTTACAAGATTATTCATTTTAACAATGAAGGAAAATATATACCATTCATTTCACGGAAACCTCTTTCAATAAGTACACTTCATATTCTATTCCATTCTTCATTCTTTTCGTTAGTTTTTGCCAAACCATTAAACAATGCAGGTGTAACTTTTACTAACTCGATAACCAGTTTGTTTAAATTCAAACTATTCTCCTCTGTAGTCATTTTTATTTATTGAAATTGACAAAAAATTAAAATATCGATCGATTGTGTGTTTAACGAAAAATATAGGTTAGGGCTCAGCATAACACATTTACATTACAAAGTTGGTGTAGTATAGGTATGTTTATTAGCATGAATGTCAACAGAAGGATAATTTGCTAAATGCGCGGGTTGCATCCATTTGTATCAGAATGAAAAGAGCATAATGGCTATTATATCGAATTCACAAACGTAGAATCTGTAACTTTACGAAATAATTTGTATCGAATACAAAATTTAAGAAAATTATTTTCTCGAATTAATATTTGACATAATTTTTATTTTTACTAAACAATAATTGATAGAATTTTAAAATAGTCGATTTCTTATTTAGTCGAAAGTTTAAAAATCCGAAATTTAATTAAACCTAATTTTATTTTGTCGAATAGTGGTTCAATATAATGTGAATATTAATGAAATATATGATAGCCGAATTTATAACTAACCTAAATGTAACTGAACCGAAAAGTAATATTACATATTCCTTATTCTATAGAAATTAAAAGTGTTCAAATTATTATTTAATCGAATATTATTATCTCGAATTAATTTTAACCGATACTTTAAATTATCGAAATGTACTTTAATCTAAACTAATTTTTAAGGAAAATGCAACTAAGCGAATTTCTAATTATCCGAAAGCTAATTTGGTCGAAAATTTTTATGGGTGAATTTAATTTGAGCCAAAAAGCAAGTAGCCGAAACGTCATCTATTATAATCTTAAAGTCACAGAATAGCTATTTGTAAGAATGGTTAAATAGTCGAAACGCCATCTGCTCGAATTGTCCAGTAGACGAATAGTTAAGTAGCCGAATGGAAAAAACGTCTAATTTACAAAAAGTCGAATGATAAAAGTATCGAATTGTCAATTCATAGAATGTTCAATTTGTCGAAACGCCATTTGTTCGAATTATCAAGTAGACGAATAGTTAAGTAGTCGAATGGTAAAATAGTTATGCTCCATTATGCTCTTTTCATTCTGATACAAATGGATGCAACCCAAATGCGCCACGGGACAAATGCGCCACCGGTCAAATGCGCCATTTTTTTGTTAACTTCCCAACCTTGCTTATTGAAATTTCTGAAAATTTTATCGAGCAAAGTTGGGCAGCTACCAAAAAATTCAAAAATTTCTTTCCGCAGGGTTGAGCAGTTGACGATTTTTGCATTTTTTTAGTAAATTTCAATAAGCAAGGTTGGGAAGTTAACAAAAAAATGGCCCATTTGTCCCGTGGCGCATTTGGCAACTTACCAAGCTATACGATGGTTTCTGTAAAAAACTTACTACCGTACCCTGGTAGAGTAAAGAGTTTGAAATGTGACAGAAATTCTACGTTTGTGAATTCGATATAATAGCCATTATGCTCTTTTCATTCTGATACAAATGGATGCAACCCGCGCATTTAGCAAATTATCCTTCTGTTGACATTCATGCTAATAAACATAGCTATACTACACCAACTTTGTAATGTAAATGTGTTATGCTGAGCCCTAACCTATATTTTTCGTTAAACACACAATCGATCGATATTTTAATTTTTTGTCAATTTCAATAAATAAAAATGACTACAGAGGAGAATAGTTTGAATTTAAACAAACTGGTTATCGAGTTAGTAAAAGTTACACCTGCATTGTTTAATGGTTTGGCAAAAACTAACGAAAAGAATGAAGAATGGAATAGAATATGAAGTGTACTTATTGAAAGAGGTTTCCGTGAAATGAATGGTATATATTTTCCTTCATTGTTAAAATGAATAATCTTGTAACTGTAATTGTTAAACTAATTGAATAATGTTATTAACTCGTTTACATTTGTTTTATTGAAAAAAATTTTTTTCATCTTTTCAAAACTTGTTGAGTAATTACAATAATAGATTCTAAAAAAATAAAATTTGTTCTCGCATGAAAAATTAATTTTATCTTCAGTTTCTCGTTTTTTACTTTTATTGTTATAATTAAAATTATTATACACAAACATTATACGTATAGGTCTAAATAATCAAATATAAATTGTCCATAATTTAAAAATGTATTATTTGTCAGTTAACAGTTTAAAAATCAAGTGGAAGTATTTGAGAGACCAATACGTACGATTTTTAAGAAACCCCAAGAAATCTTCAAGAAAAGCAGCATTAATTTATTTTAATGATTTAAGCTTTTTGCACCCATTTGTGTCACATAGAACGTAAGTGAAGTTACTTTGTTGTAAATTTAGATACTTACAAAATTTTTCTATTCAGTATAATTTAACCCAGATAGCACGTAAGCTTGCAGCAACATTGCAACAGGCTTGCAGCTTTCCTAGAGCTTAAAATGTCCCACCTCACAAGGTTACACTGTAAGGTTGCTACAATGTTCAAAATTTTTGTGTTTTATATATATACGCCCATTTCAAGCAATAAAAAATATAAAAAAGCTAAAAATAACTTAGCAATTTTTTGATTTTAAAATTTACACAATTTTTTTTTGTAATCATACGGCTACCTTGTAGTAACCTTATGACAATCTTGCAATATCCTTAATGCAATTTGAGGCAAGTTTACAGCAACCTTACAGTCTAACCTTGTGACAGGTGGGACATTTCTAGCTTGAGATAAGCTTGCGGCAGGCCTGCCGCAAGGATGCTGCACCCTTACGTGCTATCTGGGAATTGTATTTATATGTTTTTTATTTTACTAATACAAATATGGTAATAATAGGGATCCCAATGATGAGGAAGAAATTAGTGAAAAAATCGTAAGAGATGATGAGGATATAAATTGTAATAATCTTTTGGATATCAAGTAAGAACCATGTCCATTTTCGTTAATAATATATGACGCGCTCCTAAGAAAAGTACCTAAGTAGCAAACGAATTATAGGTTAGGTTCGTGTTAGATTTATCTTGATTAAATGTTTATTTTTAATTATTTGAATTTAAAACCAATTTTCAATGATTATTTTGGACATAATGAAAACTTTAAGATCAATTGTTATGAATTAATAAATGATTCTCTTTCAGCATTTTTACTCAAAAAATTAAAAAGCATAGCCTCAAATTTTTTGCTTCATAAATACCTTTCTTCAGACAATATATGAACGGCCCCAAAGCATTTGAATATTATTTGAACAAATGTGTAGAATATGCGGTATTCTTCGTGAAACTTTCACTCACAAATTTTTTTTAATTCTTCATATATAAGCAAATGAGCTTCAATAAATTTCGTTGTAAATGATTTTTACTATATTTTATGTAATGATCTATTGAAATTTTATAAAATATGTGTATAGAATCACTTTAATCTAATTCTACAAAACTTTATACTTTAGTAATAGCTTCAACAAATCTAATGCCCCTCAAGTGAAAAGAATTGAAGTACCATCTACGAAATTGCAAATGCAGGCACAAAAGTATATTAAAGATAAAAATAAGAAGGAAAAATTCTTTAAAAATTTTCCAATAAAAAAAGGAATGACGAAGGAAAACAATTTTCAATTAACTGTTGAACAAGTTCAAAAAAAAGTGAACATGCATCATCAACAACTAACCAAACGAAATAAAAGTGGTAATTTCCATACATATGAATAATTTTAATATTAAATTTTAATTAAAATTATTGATTAAAAATTAAATTCATTTAAATAATTTTATTAGAATTTTTGTAAATAATTAATTTCTTTTATAAAAAAGTGTAATTTTTAAAAATAATTATAAATGAAAATTTTAAAATAATGGAATTAAAAAACATTATTTTCTTCTTTTAAAAATTATCATATCAGGTAATAATTATAATTAAATATTTGATTATTTACACGTTTATTAAAACTATATGAAAAAGAATTAAATTTCTGGAAACAATTTTATTATTTATCAAAACAATTTCATTTTTGCGATTACTTTTACCATAAAATCTAAAAATAATTGAATTCTTTCGAAGGATTTATTAAAATTTTAGGAAATAATTGGAGTCTGTCGAAAAATTTTCCTAAAAATTTTATAAAATTGAATTATTTTAACCCATTAACGCCCAACAGGACGCAAAATATACATTGATTTCACGACTCTCATTTTATATGAAATAATTAGTTAAAAAATTTAGGAAATACCATTTCAGACGTAAAATTTATTGCTCTTTCAGAATATGATGTTCAAATTTGTTTATAATTATCTCAAAAAAAGTTATAACAATTTTATTGCAAAAAAACAGTTTTTTACAAAAAAAAAAATTTTCAAAAAATATTTTGACATGGAAATCTACAGAATATGGTCTCAAAAGCCCAAAATATCGCGTCCTCGAACCCTCAACTATAAAAATCAGTAATGAATTTTTTCAAATTCAAGATGGCGGATATGAAAATGGCCATTTTTGCAAAATGCAAAAGGCTGAAAAAAATTTTCGGGAAATTTTTTTAAAAAGTGATTAGATTTGCTTGAAAATGGTTACTCGGGGGTTTTTGGGGTTGCTGATTACGAATCTGCTGTTACTTTTTCAAAATTCAAAATGGCGGATCCAATATGGCGGAGAATTTTTTTAAAAAGTGATTAGATTTTCTTAAAAGTTGATACTCGGGGCTTTTTAGGGTCGCTGATTACGAATCTGAGTTCAGAATAAGATTCTGTTTATGCTGCACGTCCGTTAGCCGTCATCAAATTTTTATTGACGTTGCCCAGCTCTTAGGACAAGGAGGTCAACGTGCAAAAGAGCCAATTTTTTTGTAATTTTTTTATTTTTTTTTTTGTTTTATTTTGTTTTTTTAATATATTTTTTTTATTTTTCAATATTTTTTTCAATAAATAGTATGAATTACTAACCCCGAGTAACACTACATGTGGTTCGATTGAAAGCAAGTGAGGCACTGATATGTGCCACATTGAATGCACATTTTTTGTGTCCTTTTATTCCACTTTGCATTATAGTGGCAATTTTTTTTCGATGCAATGGTTTGCAATTTATGAGATTTTAAAGTTGCAGTACGAGACTATTTCAAATAATAATCAGCAGCAATAAAGTGGAATAAAAGGACACAAAAAATGTGCATTCAATGTGGCACATATCAGTGCCTCACTTGCTTTAAATCGAACCACATGTAGTGTTACTCGGGGTTAGTAATTCATACTATTTATTGAAGAAAAAATATTGAAAAATAAAAAAAAATATATTAAAAAAACAAAAAAACAAAATAAAACAAAAAAAAATTATGAAAAAATTACAAAAAAAAATGGCTCTTTTGCACGTTGACCGCCTTGTGGTAAGAGCTGGGCAACGTCAATAAAATTTTGTTGACGACTAACGGACGTGCAGCATAAACAGAATCTTATTCTGAACTCAGATTCGTAATCAGCGACCCTAAAAACCCCCGAGTATCAACTTTTAAGAAAATCAAATCACTTTTTAAAAAAATTGTCCGCCATATTGGAGCCGCCATTTTGAATTTTGAAAAAGTAACATCAGATTCGTAATCAGCGACCACAAAAACCCCCGAGTAACCATTTTCAAGCAAATCTAATCACTTTTTTAAAAAATTGTCCGCCATATTGGAGCCGCCATTTTGAATTTTGAAAAAGTAACATCAGATTCGTAATCAGCGACCCCAAAAACCCCCGAGTAACCATTTTCAAGCAAATCTAATCACTTTTTAAAAAAATTTCCCGAAAATTTTTTTCAGCCTTTTGCATTTTGCAAAAATGGCCATTTTCATATCCGCCATCTTGAATTTGAAAAAATTCATTACTGATTTTTATAGTTGAGGGTTCGAGGACGCGATATTTTGGTCTTTTGAGACCATATTCTGTAGATTTCCATGTCAAAATATTTTTTGAAAATTTTTTTTTTTGTAAAAAACTGTGTTTTTTTGCAATAAAATTGTTATAACTTTTTTTTGAGATAATTATAAACAAATTTGAACATCATATTCTGAAAGAGCAATAAATTTTACGTCTGAAATGGTATTTCCTAAATTTTTTAACTAATTATTTCATATAAAATGAGAGTCGTGAAATCAATGTACATTTTGCCTCCTGTTGGGCGTTAATGGGTTAAAGAATTTTGTAAAATGTAAAATATAAAAAATTAAATAAAATGAAACTTTTAGATAATATTCCAGAATTTGACCAATTCGCTAAGCGAAAAAAGAGAAATTTTGAAACTGAAGAGAATGCATGGATGAAAACTAACAACGATTTGCAAAATTTAATTTGCATTTTGTCTAATTATTATAAAAAAAAAGATAAAATCTTAAATGTAAATTGTCTCAATGAGACGTCAAGAATTTTAAAAAATCAAATTGTGATAGTCCACCCGGAAAACTACTATGAAAAAATTCTTCTGGAAATGTTTGACAAATTACAGGAAAATAAGAAGATAGAAATTTTTCAAGAAATGATGACTGCAATGGAGCAACTTTCCATGGTAATTACTTTTCTTCATATAGTTACAAGTTAAGGGAAGGAACACGTGAAATTTGAACCTTTCGATAATTACGTTGTTAAAATGTGCCAATTAGTTTTCTAGCATTATTTAGGATCTAAATTTTTGCTATAGAGTTAAAATTAAAAAAATAATTTCGGTCATTTTAAAAATTTTATTTTTTGAAGAAATTTTCAAAATCAATATGATTGATTATTCAGAGTCGAAGGAAATGCCTACAAAAAATTTGGCAACAAAATATAATAAAACATGTTGAAGCAGTTGAATTTTTTAAGAATTACTAGTAAAATTTGAGCCAATAAAAAATGACCATTCTTAAAAGTATCAAATTAAAAAAAATCAGTACCAAGAAACATACTATAAAAAAATAATAAACGTAATTTATAAGTTATAACTGATTTACAATTGTTTTTTTTTATTCCAACAATTTGATTTTTCAAGAAAATTAATTATTTTGAAAATTCTTAAGATTGATTGTTTAGCCTTATAAAATAAGAAGGATAAAAAAATTGTCAATGACAATTAATAAAAATTACAAGAGATCAAATTTTTATTTTTTGAAAATTTTTTTAATTTATATTAAAAAATTTAATTAATTAAATTTTTTTAATTTTCTAAAGCATATTATAATTAAAAATGCCAAAATTTGTAAGGAAAAAAATAAACTCTTATAAACAACAAAATTTTAGATAAGTTGAAATTTCAACAGTCCCTGCACTTAATAATTAAAATAATGTTATTACAATTAATTAAATAATTAAAACTTAAACTTTTAATTTTTCCGATTTCAGGGTTCTGAGGTGTCATAAATAAAAAATGCTTACAAATACAATTTTTAAGTTAGAAAACATTATAATTTTAGTATAAATATAAAAAATTTTTAAATATTTTCTGCCGTTTAAAAAATTTTATTTTTGTAAAAATTCAAAATTTTTGTAAATCCATACGATAGTTTGTTTAAAACAATGAAATAAGTATATAAAAAATCGACAATGACGATTAATAAGAATCACAAGAGTAATTCAAATTTTTATTTTTGGAAAATTTTGTTAATTATTAAAAAAATTTTAATAAACACATAAACAACAAACATTGAAATGAGTTGAAATTTCACCTGCCCCTCTCTTTAAATCACACCTCAAATCGACTCTGACGTCACTTCTTATACAGCCTAATAGCTACCATGTCATGCTTCTACTGTACGACTATATTGGCTTCCTAGCCCTGTTGGCTATCGATGTTTGACCGCACCCTGAGATTCGAAATACTTCAACAATATAACCTCATCTTGAACGTCTCTTTTCTTGAAAGTTTGTAACCAATTACACTGTTTGATTTTTTTAAATTATGTAAATGTCGATGAAAAGAAAAGTTTAATATCCATTCCTTTATTAAACATTTCATATTAACAATTGAAAACATGGATGTTTCTTATTGGGAAAATGATTCACAAGACGCGCAAGATAGAAATGAGTTACTTATTTTATGTGTCAAAGGCATGCCGCACTTGTATGATAAATATAGGAAAGATTATATGGATATCACGAAGAAGATGACTAGTTGGGAAAACATTTCAAAAATGTTACAAAAAATGTGCAATTTTAAAGTAGATGGTAAGTAAATATGTTAAACATAGAATTATGAAAATAAAAGAAATTATTAGCAGTCAAATGTTAGATGAATTTCTGCTATACTACAATAAAAGAAAGTTTTTTTAGAAAAATATATGTAGAGTTCAAAAAAGCTGTACTTAAGAAATATACCATTTTAAGGTTATGTTTGTCGTATTTTTAATTAAAAGTTTCTACTTAATTATGTAAAACAAAAATTAATTTTTAATAATTGTTCTTGATGCAAAGATTTATATTAATATTCAATCTACTTTGAGTATATTCATAAAGAGAAATTCAAACTTATGTGAATACAATTTATTTAATTAATAAATTTTTGTTATTTAAAAACAAAAAACGGAATATTATTATTTCAAAGTTTGATATTGGTTTTAGCTTCATAATATTATTTCTTTACTATTATCGTAAAATAGAATTAATCTTTGTTCACTCTAAATCTGAGTCATTTAAATTTTTAACTGATCCATAATTAGGATATTCAAAAGGAATATAAATGTTTTTTTACTCTATGGTGGACGACATTTTTAAAAATTATTTAAACCTCACTTAGTATGGCATAAAATAGACTTTTTTATGGATATATTTATGTATAGCAGAGGAAATTCAATCAAGGTGGAAATCTCTGAAAGATCATTTTTCGGCAGAATTTAAGAAAGTAAATGAGTATGTGCCTTCAGGATCAGCACAACAGGAACATCGTGAAAAATGGTGTTACTATGATTTGATGGATTTTATGAAACCACAAATGGATCATCACCAGTAAGATTCTATCTCTAACAACTTAATAATCTTTCTATTTCATTTCAGGGTTCCAATTATTTAAATTAACTTAATTAACTGATGCTTAAATCAACTCGTATAAAAATAATTAATTAAATTCAAATCATAATACATTTTCATATGTAATATTTATAAATTAAATATTAAAAAATAACAAATTATTTATTATTCATTCTTAAGATGGCAAAATATCTAAACTACCGGCGGTAATTGTGCGACCCCTACTTTTTTATCATTATTCAATATCTTCTAACTTGTAAAATAGAGTAACTAAAATTTTTGCCTTTTTGTTTTCAATAAACGTATAACATTCTGCAAGAAATGACTACTTAACAATTAAAAATATTAATTTTTCAATAAGATATTTAAGAAAAACACCATTTTCAGTGATTATACTAATTTTGTTATATCTTCCGAAGAAATTAACGTTTTTCAGCGTCGATATGCTCGTTTTAAACGTATTTTATTTTAAAATTAAAATTTCTTAAAAGATGTTATCTACAAACATTTCTTTAGAATATGCAAGTAATTAAATTTGCCTCAAAAAATTTTGAAAATTATAATTGCTATTAAGATGCTAAAAAGTAATTAGAAAAATCTACTATTTCAAAAGAATGTTTAAATGTTTAGTAAAGTTTTAAATTAGGAATAAATTTGTTTTTTAAAAATTATTTTTCAGTTGTAAAAGTACTTTCAAAATTTTTATAATTTTTCTGATTTTTTTCAGGATAGCTAGATACCTTATTAATTGTAATTTTTAAAAATTGTTTTAAAAAATAAATAAAATAAATAATGTCAACTAAAATTTTTAACTAATTCATATTTACAAAATGAGAACTGCAAAGCTTTTAAAGTTATTATTTTTTTAATTCAAATAGGTATGTAAGTTACACAATTTTATATTTTACAGTTTTCTGTGAAAAACGAATTATATGTATTAAAAAATGTGTTGTTTCTAATGTTTTATGAAAAAAGTAAAGAGAATGTTAAAAATAAATATTAAAAAAAAATTTTTGAAAAAAATTTTTGATTGAAATAAAAAAATTCGATTTTTCTCATGATTGTCATCAATCTGTTTCACATATTTTTTTGATTTTCAGACATGACAGTAATTACATTATAGCAGAAGCAGTCGAGAACAATACATCTGATTCCGCAAACAAGAAGCGAAGTAAATATATTTTTATATTATTGTATTTAATAATAAATTTACTATTAAATATTTATTATAATTTTCTTATACTTAAAACAGGCAATGATTTTCCATATGATCAAGATATAAAAAGACAAAAAGAAGAATTATTGGGTGATACAGAAATTGTCAAAGAACTTGAAGCATTTATAACCTCTGAAGCTTCCGCAGAAGATCTTTCTATAAAAGAAAATGAAAAATTACTAGAGTCTAGTACTAAACAATTGATGTCAATACTACAAAAAACAGAAGAAAAAGAAATGACTCCATTTCAATGTCTTCTTGCCGACAAGTTTTCCGAAATACCGGAAAACAGACAAATAGACGTGTTCAACAAATTAATGGACATTATGGATGAAGAGTTATTGTCCAAATAATTTCAATGAGTGAAATGTATTTTATTAAAAAAAATTATGTATTTGTGAAATAAATTTAAATAATTTGATTGTTTTCCTGTATTTCAGAAAACTTAAAAAAAATTATTAAATTACTGCTAGGAAAAAACAGACAGTTTAAAAATCAAATAGATTATTAATCTAAAATTTATCTGACTCTGGCATTAAATTCAAGATTTAAATATTTTCTGTTTTCTTCATACTTACATAATAATACTGTATCTTCATAATAATGTAAATCTAATTTCATAAAATTTTTGTTCATTGATCTTCATGTAAAAATCCAGCATCTTTATAAAAATAATCTGCAAGTTGATCCCGATGATTAACTGCTGTTAATGTCAAAACAGTTTCTGGTACTTTATTATTATTTTCATTCACGATATTTTTATCTTTATTGTTATTGTCTGCATGACTTCTCCATTTACCCGGAATAGTAGAACCATCTACCAAGGTTTTGTCTACGAATCCGACAGGAATGTAACGTCTATCCTCGATGTCCTCGTTTAATTCGGAGGTTATTAAAAAATTGTGTAAACAAACAGTGGCTTTGACAATATCCATTGAAGTCTGCAACTTGAAGTTCAACGCTACGTGGAAAATACGCCATCTAGCTGAGAGTACCCCAAAAGAATTCTCTATCGTCATTCTAGCTCGTGATAATCTATGAAAGAAATTTAAGATTATATGATTTAAATTAACATCATAATGGGATGCTTTATTTTGCAAATAACAAATTTCCAATTTTTATTTTTTTAAAGACAGAATTTTATATGTTAAAAGTTATCTTTAACCTGTAATTTCTTTTTAACAATTTCTGTTTGTTATATTTTCTTAAACATAAATCCATATTTATCAAATTAAAAAAAATTGGCGAGTGAAAGTCGAATACACCGAAGTAATTGAAATAGGAAATGATCGATTGACAACTTAAAAAAGCTAATATAAGTACAGACTAATATTTCAAAACAAAATGTAGTATCATAAGAAGTCATTTAACGGACTGACCTACGTTCGCGCTTTTTCATGACTTTTAAATAAATTTTTTTTGTTTTATTTAATTTATTTAAAATAAAATTTTTAAAAATTGAAATAAAAGGGACACGTTGAATGGGAATGTGGAAGCTACGAATTCGTCTGCAAAACGCTAGTTATATATAAAAGAAAAAAAAAGAAAAATTGTACTTACCGATAATTGAAGACTGCCTTCTTAAGATTGTTTAATACTTTTCGTCGCGGATATGGATTAATTAAAAAATTGGACAACGTCAATCCTTCGTCAGCAATAAAAGAATATGGCAGTACAAGATTACTTTCCGGCAATGGAGTAGGCTCAGGAATGTTTATTTCGCCTGATTTTAATAGTTTTCCGAAATCTGTGGCTTCAAAAACACAGGAATCACTGAATCCACCTTTAAGAAGAAAATATTTTGAAATGAAATATAACTTGATTGTACAAGTAAGATAATCTAAATAAGATGAATTTACCATAATCCCCGACATCGATCCAAGTAAATCGGTATTTAGCATCACATGCTGCCATTAATACGAAACTATGTACAATATTTTTTGTAGTTGTAAAATGCAGAGCCAGAGTGTGGCGGTTTTACAATCCGTACGTGTTTTCCATCAATAGCTCCAAGACAGTTGGGAAAATCCCAAATATCTTGGTACTCTTTTGCAACCTCTTGCCACTCTTCAACACTTTTAATTCCCAAAAATTTGGGACTTAAAACCTCCCATATAATTTTAGAAACTTCTCGGATCATCTCATAAGCAGTTGATTTGCCTACAAAAAATATCTTCGCCGTCGTATCAATGCTGTCTGCGTGTGCTAGGTAACTATATATAAAACAAATAATTGTATATTGATATGTTTACATGAATTTTATATAGGTTATCTTAAAAGGAATAATGAAATTATATTTATTCCAATATGAAATACTTAAACGTCTAGATTTATGTTTAGTGATGCTTACCGAAAAATGGGATGAAACCGAAGCACCTGTCGTTTACAACGACGAAATTAAATAAAAAACATTTTTCTAGTAATATTAGCTATTTTCTACATATGAATATAAAATCATTTTTATGAACAAATGGGAATAATTCTTTTTTAAAAAAATTAATTTTAAATTTATTAAACTGTCTTGTAACTTTAGTAAAATGATGCCCTTTACATGGTTGTAACACATACTTAAATATATTAAATTTACACCCAGAGAAAAGATATATTTTGCTCAGGACAAACTATACTTTTAATTTATTTGTTTCAAATCAAATTTATTTCAATAAAAAAAATTTTTTATTTAAAAAACAAATAAATAACCTAGTTAATTATGAGTCAAATATACGTTTATTTAACTGAAAATGTATTTGGTTTTAATAAAAATTTTCTCTAGGTTATTATCTATAAAATAAATGAATGAAAAAATAACCTTGTTGCTTAATTGCCTCAAAAAATGAAAAAAATTATATTTTTTCCATTGATAATTCATTGAAATCGATACAATTGAGCCGTCGGATAGTACAACCACGCATAAAATTTTGATGGTCATTTTAGTTCGCCTATGAAATACACAAAAAAACTTTAAAAAACTTTTTTTTAAATTAATGTCATACAGAAACATAATATAATGTAATTAAAAATAAAAAAAAATTTCATGGTTTATTTGTGCGTGACAAAGAATAACTTAAATGTCCATCACAATTTTATGCGTGGTTATACTATCCGGCGACTCAATTATTCATCCAATTATCGCATTTTAATGTAAAGTAATATAGTCATTTGTTTTTAAAAAACATCCATTTTCTTTTCAGCAAATATCTGAAGAACACTATTTTTTCAAAAAATTATCACAAATTACGATTTTCCTTTTTAGCTTTTAAAATTACAACAGAAAATAATTCACATATTTCTAGTTTTTTTCCAATTATGTTGATTTTTTAAGTATAAAAATCTATAACAAAGAACATTTTATGCTATAATAATTTTTTGAGAAAAGTCAAGTGTTTTAATGTCTTTATATGCTTTCAAAAATTACCACGTTGAAGTTTACAACGTTATCAACGAAAACAAATGGTTAACTTAGTAAATTAATAAAAGATATCGCAGCAATATTGACACAAAAATATGTGTGAAATAAAACTGCTACTTTGTCCACTTTCACGATTTTCAAGTGTGTTTAACTTCTCTGGAGAAAATCGGAAAAATATGGGATTTTCATAAATAATTAAATTATCACTAATTAAACACACACTATGATTTTCACTTTGGTCCCAGGCCTAGTTTAAAAATTATAAATTTTTTTAAAATACTGTATTTTTAAGGGTTAATGAATATATTTTTTATAAAGTTGAAGTTAGATTAGCATTGACAATAATAAACCAACTTCAAATTTATAAAAAATACATTCATTAACCCTTTGTTACGTCCGTAACTTATTCCTAATATACTACATTTACTTATAATAATTACGTGTTTATTCTCTTTTTAAATATTGAATCTTACCTATATATTGTAAGATATTATTATTGTTATTAAAATGCTTGTTATTGTATTAATACAATCTCTACATATTGCTGCATTATATTCAGTATTTTTTATGGTCATTGTTATAATATATGTCTTACAACGAACATATAAATTATATCAAATACAAGAAAGAAGAGTAATATTTAGAAGTATGTAAAAACCTTTGCCACAGACAATATTAACCTTGAATAATATAAAAAGAATAACGATAGTGCATCAGTTAAACGACCTTCAAAAAATCTTCGCCACATGAAGGAAAACAAACAAGGCAACGCGCGACTCGCCCCTCAACCTAACTAAAAAAACAGAAGAAGAGTCAACAGTCGCCCCGTATTGCAGCAGCATTGCCGTCGCCCGACACCCCCACTTAAAATCTGACCAAAATCGACACGTGCTAAAGAAGAAGAGACAACAATTCCCCCCGTATTGCAGCAGCATTGCCGTCGCCCGACACCCCCACTTAAAATCTGACCAATATCGACACGTGCGACAGAAGAAGAGTGAACAGTCCCCCCGTATGGCAGCAGCATTGCCATCGCCCGACACCCCCACTTAAAATCTGACCAATATCAACACGTGTGACTTAAAATCCACACTTGAATGATTCCAAAGCATTACATTAATGAAGACAGTTTTATATAAAAGGGATACAAATTCTGCAGAGAACAGAGAGTAACCATTTTAGAAATCAACCTGAACACATCGTTCAGTACAAGAGATAGAGAGTAATTTTTGGAAATCAGCAGTATTCATCTAATCGGCAACAAGTGAACAGTCTCCCAGTATACCTTTGAACATTATTCAAAAGTGAATTCCCAGTATACCTTTGGACATTATTAAAAGTGAATTCCAAGTATTAATTTAAACATATTTCATTACAAGTGAATTATTTTCCAAATATTAATTTGAATTCAGTTTCAAATCAACACTCCATTCATCGATTTTCGAAATATAACTTATATCAATTTCGAAAAATATAAATTTGGAAATTCTTTCGAGTATCTACAAACTCTAATATTGAAGTATCACATTCCAAATTTCGAAATATCGAAATTTGCTTAGGAGGCGACAACCGTCTGGAAGAAAGCAGATATTTTCACAATACAATACACTATCTCATTAGTGTAAACAAGAGGATCAAGACCCATCCATTAAGGACAACAAACGGAAGGCCCCTTTTCATCTACCGCTCAACACCATTAAGATAGACAAGAGATTATCATCACACCAGTAATCGTTATTCTTTAAGTAAGACTCATAATTTTTGTACTCATTGTAATTTTGTCAACTCTTTTCTTTCTTGTTGGTTTTTAAATAAATTATTCTCTCACAACATTTAGTAGGCTCATTGACTTATCCTCATCCCAAATTGGATTCATTTATGAAACTAATTTAAAACGAGGAACGTTAGGTATATTTATAAAGGTTTCTCGTTTTGACGTAATAGAAGAAGCCCTTATAAATTTTGGTGCATCGGCCGGGAAAATTATAAAGTCGATCAGCCATAATTTTGTCAAAATTTTAATAAAATTCGAAAATTTTAATGAATATAACTTTTTAATTTACAAAAAATTTTATAAATCAATGAGTATACCAATTGTTAAAAAAAATAGGGTGAAAATTTTTTTTTTGAATAATAGTAACAAATAATACCAGTTTACAATATAAAAAAAATTAATGACATTTCATATTTTCATTTAAATTGGTACATTTTATATTGATTGATAACATTATACGAGATTTAAGTCGCAAGGTGCATTCATAAAATATATTTTATATTGGTTTTAATGAATAGGGGTTCGAGTCCTCTTAACTTATAATTTTTAAAGTTGCAAGGTGCATTCTTAAAATAAATCCAGTATTATATTGATGAATAGGGGTTCGAGTCCTCTTGACTTATGGAATTTTTTGTCTCGTATATGAATCATTTTAGTATTTAAATTGTGCTAAACCAAATTTTGTTTCATTCTTTAAATTGTGATTTGTTATTGTTATTGAATTTAAGGGAAGTTTATCGTCCTGAAGCTTAAAAAATTAACAATAAAAGAAAAGTATATTTTATATTCAAGAAACAAGATTGACAATTTTACAATTATTGCGTAAAATTTTAAATTTGGATATTATGCAATCTTTTAATGTCTTCTTCGAATAAAAATACAACCGATTCCTCACATTTAACTCGCTCTCAAATAAAAAATAATCCAGAATTGTTATTAAATTCAGGAATTCCTTATTATAAAGAAAAACCACACACAAGTACACCTAGATATTCTAAAGAAAATCCTGATTCCGAAGAAATACATAGAGAGTTTGACTCAGGTTTTGTTAATTCTAACCTTTTTGACACTGACGATAATTCTTCAGAAACTGACGATAACGACAGCAAAGATTCTATATTAGAAAATACACTAGTAGATAAAAATTTACCAAATCATTCGGAAGTAAATTTAAGCTTAAATAATTCATTAATTGAAGAAAGTGAATCAAACGATCATTCTGAAAACAATTCTTTTGATAACTCTAGAAATAATATTATTTTTGAAGAAAACATGGCTCTTCCAAACAATCAGCAAGTGTCTTTACGCGATGCATTAGAAACTATACCAATGTTTGACGGAAAAAATATTCCATTATCTATATTTATTGAAAGTTGTTTAGAAGCAAAATCTATGCTTCCTGAAAACGCACAAGTACAAACAAATTTAGTAAAATTAATTAGGAGTCGAATTTCGGGTGAAGCAAGAAGAATTATAATAGGAAATAATTTTAATACAGTAGAACAGTTGACAGAAAGGTTAAAACAAATTTACGCACCAGCAAAATCTGTTTATCAATTACAAGGGGAACTAGGAGCAATATATATGTGGGAACACGAAAATGTAATTTCTTACGGTTCAAGAATCGCAGAAGCAGCAGAAAGAATATTAGACGTTCATAGGCTTAGCAATGAAAATGCAGTAGATGAAGCATTTAAAACAAATTTAGATAAAACAAGTGTTGATTGTTTCTCACGGGGACTTAGACCAGAAATTGAAATAAGAATTGGTACAGCAGATACATTTCAAGAAATAGTTAATAAAGCAGTAGAAATAGAAAGAAAATTGTTATCACACCGTGAATTAAGAAAAAGTGAGCATAATACTGAGTATAATTCTCACCATAAAAATAATAAAGATTTTGCTAAAACAACCAAAATTAATATTGCTCAAGATAATGTAATAACTTGTTTAGTTTGTGGAAAAAACGGTCATTTTGCAATAAATTGTTTTCAACTCAATAAATTGATAGGAGAAAGACGAGAAAACTCCTTTTCTCCAGGATTACGCCAAAATTTTTTAAATCAAAATCGATTTAACAATCAAAATCATGCATTTAATAAATTTCAAAGTCAAAATAGTTACAGAAATCCACAACAGAATCAAAGACAAAATCAATTCCAAAATCAGTTTAGAAACACGCCACAAAATCAATTTCATACTTCATACCAACGACAAAATCAACAACAAAATTTTTTCCCTAATCAACAACGAAATTTTTCTCAAGAATCACGAACTAACAATACATCAAACTTTGCAAACAGAAATCAAAGAGTAACGTGTAACTATTGTAAAAAATTAGGACATATTTCTACTAATTGTAGAAAAAGAATGTGGGATGATAACAATAAACAACAACAAACAAATTCGCAAACTCAAAATCAGGGAAACTCCAAAATTCCTCTTCAGTAGGATGCTCTGAGGAAGAATTTAAAAGAAATTACTATGCATCCAGGAACATTAATCTAGCCAAAACCAACACTATACCATATATTCGAATTGACACTCAAGAATTAAAAATTCCAATCACAATGATGATTGATACAGGTGCAGGGCCAAACTTATTAAAAATTCGCGCGTTAAAATCTGATATAAAAATTGATGAAAATAAATGTCTAAAATTAACAGGAATAAACGATCACGCTGTTTACACTTTAGGTCAAGTTGAGATTAATATTTTTGGAATTCTAACAACTTTTAATCTTTTATCAAATTATGTCCCAATTGAACATGATGGAATATTAGGAACAGAATTTTTTATAAAAAATAAAGTGAAAATAAATTACGAAGAAAGACACCTAGAAATCAATAAACAAAAATTTAATTTTGATTCGGAAAATTATATTACAATACCAGCAAGATCAATTTACAATATTCATGTAAAAATTTTAAATAAAAATAAAAAAGTAGGTTACATTCCAAGATTAGTAGTGAAAGAAGGTGTTTACTTAGGTGATGCAATAGTTTCGAACATAGAAGGATTAGCTTATTTAAAAGCTATAAATACATTAAACGAATCAATTGACATTCCAATTTTTGAATTAAATTTAGAAGATTTTGATGAAATAAAGCAAGAAGGTTCAGTAGGCAAATCTGATAATAAAAATGAAGACTCAACAATTAAACAAATTATTGACGCATTTTCAAAAAATATTGAATCAGAAAATGTTTTGAATATTACAGGCGAAGACAGAGTTGAAGAAATTAAAAAATTACTTCGGCTCGAACACTTAAACAAAGAAGAATTAGAACACATCATGAATTTAGTAAAAAATTATTCCGATAGATTTCATTTACCTGGAGAATATTTGGAAGGAACAGATCTTATAAAACACAGAATAATAACTACAGATGATACACCAATCATAACTAAACAATACAGATTTCCACCTGTTCACAAAGAAGAAATGACACGCCAAGTAAACGAATTATTAAAACAAAAAATTATTAAGCATTCTGACTCACCTTTCAACACACCAATATGGATAGTACCAAAAAAAGATGACTCACAGGGAAATAAAAAATGGCGATTAGTTTTAGACTTCAGAAAGCTAAATGAACGCACTGTAGGTCAATTTTACCCCCTCCCTAATATTACGGACCTGCTTGACCAACTCGGAAATGCTCAATATTTTTCAGTTTTCGATTTGGCATCAGGTTTTCATCAAATCAAAATGGATCCTAGAGATTCTTATAAGACGGCGTTTTCAACACAATTTGGACACTATGAATTTGACAGAATGCCTTTCGGATTAAAAAATTCACCGAGCACATTTCAAAAACTTATTGATCAGGTATTATTAGGTTTACAAGGATCGGAATTATTTGTTTATTTAGACGACATTGTTATTTATGCAGATACCCTAGAAGAACATGAAGAAAAATTTTCGAAACTCATGGAACGATTACGTTTTGCTAACTTGAAATTGCAACCGGATAAATGTGAATTTTTGAGGTTAGAAGTAGGATACTTAGGACACATAATTGATAAGAATGGTGTACGACCCGATCCGAAAAAAGTAGAAGCTGTAAAGAAATTTCCAAAACCAAAAAATGTTAAAAATATTAAACAATTCTTAGGACTAGCAGGTTATTATCGCAAATTTATAGATGGATTTTCAAAGATTGCAAATCCTTTAAATCAACTTTTAAGAAAAGATATACCTTTTCTTTGGACTGAAAAACAACAAAATGCTTTTGATATGTTAAAAAATAAACTATGTGAGGAACCACTTTTAAGAAGACCAGACTTTTCTCAACCATTTATACTAACTACGGACGCTTCAGGTTTTGCAATAGGAGGAATTTTATCACAAGGAGTAATTGGTAAGGATCAACCAGTTGCTTATACTTCAAGAACTTTAAATGAATGTGAAAGAAAATATGACACTTACGAAAAAGAAGCATTGGCAATTGTATACAGTGTGCAACATTTTCGACCTTATCTTTATGGAAGAAAATTTACGTTAGTTACGGATCACAAACCGCTCGTGTGGTTCCAAAATTCTAAAGATCCTTGTTCAAGAGTAACAAGATGGAAGCTGAAATTAGCAGAATATGATTTTAATGTGGTCTACAAGGCAGGCAAAACAAATGTAAATGCTGATGCCTTATCCAGAAATCCAGTTGAAGATATTATTGAAGAAAAAATACAAGGCATAAAAGAAGAAAAAATTGAAGAAACTCAGGAAATTCAAGAGAATATTACTCCAAAATATATTAATAAATGTGTGCAAGAAAAAATTGAAGAAAAATTTAATGAATATTTACACTGTGTATCAAATGAAAATAAGTATTACTTGAATTCGGAGGTAAAAAGAAACCTCTATGATATGAAAAAAATGTTCATGAACAATGAACGCTATGAAAATTCGGAGATAAATAAAAGTCTCCAATCTATTGAAAAATTATTTAAGGACAATGAATCCTATATGAATTCGGAGATAATAAGAATTCTCCAAGAAGTTAAAAGAAATTATGATACACGTCATGAAACTTGTAACGTTCTTACAAGAAATCAACGCAAAATGCAAGAAAACAATAATCAAGAAAAAGAAATACAAGAAAAGGAAAATGAAGATATCCAAGAAACTGAAAATGAAGAAATAAAAGTACACAAAACGAAGAAACGAGGTAGACCCAAGAAACAAAGCACACGTTTGAATACCTCCTTTTCAAAGAAGAGAAGGGGAAGACCAAAAAAGGTATGTAACACGAAGAATCAAAGAAAAGAAAAATTTTATAATGAAATTATTCCTGACGAAATTGAGTCAGATCCTGAGTATATTAAACAGAAATCAAAATTGGAAAAAAACGAAGAAATTGACCAAGGCTACGAAAATTCTAACTCCGAAGAATCATCTGATGAAGAAGATAATCTAATGGAAAATGAAAATTGTGAAAATTTAAATATGAAACAAGAAAAGTATATTATCGACTGCAGAGACCAATTACCAATGCGTAAAGACAATCTAACCTATTTTCTTTCAGTCAACGGAGATCCTCGAAATAATGGATCCAGATCATTAGCCAAACGTGAAAAATTACCAAATTTTGGTAAACTTCAACTAGGAATAGCAGAAAAAATAAAGAGAGGTATATATTATCATATTGCTCTCCCAATAGAAAATGAAATTAAAGAAAATTTATCTGATACAATAAAAAGAATTAAATGTACGATTCTTTCATTAAAAAATATATGTGAAGAATTAAAATTAAAAAGTATCAGTATTGCGAAAACAGCCCAAATAAACAATGTAACTTGGGACGAAATCCTATCAATGATAAAATCAATTTTTGAAAATTCATTTGTGATAGTTGTTATATGTAATGGATATACAAAATATCCTACGAAAGAAGAATATAGGAAGTTAATAGAAGAAGCCCATTCAAGCTCAGTTGGAGGACATAAAGGTGTAACTAAAACCTATGGTAGAATACGTCAAACTTATTATTGGGAAAACATGAAAAATAATATTCAAAAATACATACAAAGTTGTCTTCAATGCCAATTAAAAAAATTAGTTAGAGTAAAAACAAAAGATCCAATGATTATTACAGACACGCCAGGTACAGCATTTGAAAAAATTGCAATGGACATTGTTGGTCCATTACCAAAAACTAAAAATGGAAGTGAATATATATTAACAATACAAGACAATTTAACTAAATATTCTTTAGCAATTGCACTTCCAAATCATCAAGCTAGTACAATAGCTGATGCATTTATTAAAAGATTTATTTGCATTTTTGGATCACCTAAAGGAGTTTTAACAGATCAAGGTACAGATTTTTTAAGCAACTTAATGAGAAGATTAGCAAAAAGATTTAGAATTCGTCAATTTAAAACAACTGCTTTTCATCCCCAGTCCAATGGATCAATTGAAAGATCTCACCATGTTTTAGGAGAATATTTAAAACAATTTATAAATAAAAATGAAGAATGGGACGATTGGTTGGAATTAGCTATGTTCTCGTATAATACAAGTATTCATGAAGGTACAAAGTGTACTCCATACGAATTAATTTTTGGAAAATTAGCACGATTACCGTCAAGTGATCCACCACTTGAACACGAAAAATTAGAAACATATGATCAATACTTAACGGATTTAATAACAAGACTTCATGGAATGAGGAATATTGCTAGAGAAAATTTGATTTTAGCAAAAGAAAAGTCAAAATTTTATTACGATAGAAATTGTAATCCACAAAATCTTAAACTCGGTGATGAGGTATTTCTACTACATGGGGGGAAGATTCATAAATTTGCTGATCAATATACAGGCCCACACAAAATATTAGAAATATTAAATAAGGGAAACGTTAAAATACAATTTAAAAATAAACAAAAAATAGTACATACAAACAGACTTAAACTATCTCGAATTAAACAAGAATAATAAAATACTCTTAATAATGCATAGTTTTATGTTTCAGGAAGGACTTAAATAAAAAAAAAGAAATTAAATTGATTTACACTTTTATAAATATTAAACAAATTTTTTGTCACTATAACAATAACCTAATTTAAAAAAAAAGTATTTCTTTTAAAGGTTCGCAAGTTTAAAATTAAATTTTTATAATATTTTGTAAATTTTTGATTCTACATACTTGTTTTGCACTAAAACAAATTAGAAATTTAATTTTTTTACACATTAAATTAATCCTATAATTTATTTAATATAATTTTATTGAAGAAGACTCTAAAATGGCATTATTCAAAATTTCTAACAAAAAACAATGGCAACTTACAGATTGTACCCTATTATTGACTAAATTGTATAATTATAAAATTACTTCAATAGATTTATCTCAAAATGTAATTTCAGAACGAAAGAAATTTAAAAGAATGACATAACTGAAAATGAAACATAAGAAATTTAAAATAGATTAAAAAATTTATATGTCAAAAAAAAGTAAATTGTGCCAAAAAAAAATGTTATATTTATTGTCTGTAAAATTAAAAGTAATATATTTTCGAATTCTCAAATTTATAAAAACAATTTGTAAATATTTTTTTTGTGTAATTTTCAAAGAAACTAAAAAAATTACAAATTGCAAAATTCGATACAAAAATTCTATGCAAAAGCAATCCTTTGCATAAAACAAATTTATCTTCTTTCTGTAAAAAAAAATCCTAACCAAAATAATTACTAAAATTGTGACAAAAATTATTTGTATAGATGATTCAATAACATATCTAATAACAAGAATAATACTGTAATATAGGTAAAAAATATCAAGTAAAATAGTATAAATGAAAATAACGAAATACATGCATAAACGGTCATAGAAAAAATAATTTTTGTACTTTCAGATGAAAAAATATTTTGAATAAAAATTGTTTCCTAAAACACAAAAAGAGTGAAATAAGTATGTGCATAAATGATAATAGCAAAAAACTAATTATTGTACTTTCAGATGAAAAAGATAAGAATAAGTTTGAATGAAAATCATTTTTCTGAATGTAAAAGAAGAGTGGATTGAATATATGCATAAACGGTCATAACATTTCCTCTACATTAAAAATTTTCAATTAGTTTGAGCATGTTTCATTTCATTCCCATGCTCAATCTAAGGGGGGAGGTGTTACGTCCGTAACTTATTCCTAATATACTACATTTACTTATAATAATTACGTGTTTATTCTCTTTTTAAATATTGAATCTTACCTATATATTGTAAGATATTATTATTGTTATTAAAATGCTTGTTATTGTATTAATACAATCTCTACATATTGCTGCATTATATTCAGTATTTTTTATGGTCATTGTTATAATATATGTCTTACAACGAACATATAAATTATATCAAATACAAGAAAGAAGAGTAATATTTAGAAGTATGTAAAAACCTTTGCCACAGACAATATTAACCTTGAATAATATAAAAAGAATAACGATAGTGCATCAGTTAAACGACCTTCAAAAAATCTTCGCCACATGAAGGAAAACAAACAAGGCAACGCGCGACTCGCCCCTCAACCTAACTAAAAAAACAGAAGAAGAGTCAACAGTCGCCCCGTATTGCAGCAGCATTGCCGTCGCCCGACACCCCCACTTAAAATCTGACCAAAATCGACACGTGCTAAAGAAGAAGAGACAACAATTCCCCCCGTATTGCAGCAGCATTGCCGTCGCCCGACACCCCCACTTAAAATCTGACCAATATCGACACGTGCGACAGAAGAAGAGTGAACAGTCCCCCCGTATGGCAGCAGCATTGCCATCGCCCGACACCCCCACTTAAAATCTGACCAATATCAACACGTGTGACTTAAAATCCACACTTGAATGATTCCAAAGCATTACATTAATGAAGACAGTTTTATATAAAAGGGATACAAATTCTGCAGAGAACAGAGAGTAACCATTTTAGAAATCAACCTGAACACATCGTTCAGTACAAGAGATAGAGAGTAATTTTTGGAAATCAGCAGTATTCATCTAATCGGCAACAAGTGAACAGTCTCCCAGTATACCTTTGAACATTATTCAAAAGTGAATTCCCAGTATACCTTTGGACATTATTAAAAGTGAATTCCAAGTATTAATTTAAACATATTTCATTACAAGTGAATTATTTTCCAAATATTAATTTGAATTCAGTTTCAAATCAACACTCCATTCATCGATTTTCGAAATATAACTTATATCAATTTCGAAAAATATAAATTTGGAAATTCTTTCGAGTATCTACAAACTCTAATATTGAAGTATCACATTCCAAATTTCGAAATATCGAAATTTGCTTAGGAGGCGACAACCGTCTGGAAGAAAGCAGATATTTTCACAATACAATACACTATCTCATTAGTGTAAACAAGAGGATCAAGACCCATCCATTAAGGACAACAAACGGAAGGCCCCTTTTCATCTACCGCTCAACACCATTAAGATAGACAAGAGATTATCATCACACCAGTAATCGTTATTCTTTAAGTAAGACTCATAATTTTTGTACTCATTGTAATTTTGTCAACTCTTTTCTTTCTTGTTGGTTTTTAAATAAATTATTCTCTCACAACATTTAGTAGGCTCATTGACTTATCCTCATCCCAAATTGGATTCATTTATGAAACTAATTTAAAACGAGGAACGTTAGGTATATTTATAAAGGTTTCTCGTTTTGACGTAACACCTTACAAATACAGTACTTTTAAAAAATTTATAATTTTTAAACTAGGCCCGGGACTAAAGTGAAAATCATAGTGTGTGTTTAATTAGTGATAATTTAATTATTTATGAAAATCCCATATTTTTGCGATTTTCTCCAGAGAAGTTAAATACACTTGAAAATCGTGAAAATGGGCAAAGTAGCAGTTTCATTTCACACATATTTTTTATTCTTCGAGAAAATGGAAGAAAACTTTTATCAAAAACTGAAAGCTCATCACAAATTCTTAATATTCCGTAAGTTTTACCTAATTTTATAATTACATTTCCTCATTATTTATTAATAAAAATCCCAAAAATAGGTTAATTTAATAATGAACTTTGGAATAATATTTTATTTGTTATGTAGTAGTAGTTATGTAGTGTGGGATTATAGAATTCCGGTCAGAATTCATGACGTTTCCACAACGTTTATCAACGAAAAAATTATTCAATTAATAAATTAAAAAAAATAAAGCAGCAATATTGCCATACAAATATTTAGAAAAATTAAATTGATGTTTTTGTTATGATTATAATTGTTATAATAAATAAATAAATATTAAATTAAAAATAATTTTGGAATAAATTAAGCAAATTTTTTTCGTTGATCAACGTTGTGGACTTCAACTTCGTCAGAATTCCTGAAAAACAACATTTTTTTAATAGCTATTAAATTTCAAATATTTTTTGATATTTTTAATATTATTTACCAGAAACTTTACAGGGTTTCTACTAAAATGTAATTTAAAGATCTAGGACAGATTTTCTATTTTTCAGAACGTTAAAATGGATATTTTTTTATATTACAATAAGCATATGATTCAATTAAAAATAAAATAAAATAATAATTTTATTATTTATTCAATTATTAACTAATTTACAAATTAATTATGCTTGTTTTCTAATTTTAAAAAAATTTATTAAAACTTTTCGCGCAAGAATTCAATTATTTTCATAAATAATAACATTCTTTGTAAGAATTTAATTATTTTTATAAACAATAAAAGTTTTCGCAAAAAATCCAATTATTTTTTTAAATAGCAAAATCTTTGAAAATTTTAATTATTTTCAAAAATAAATTTCCTACGAAAGAATCTAATGTCTTTCTAAATTCGTTATAAAATTTTTCTAAAATCAATTATTCTCTAAAATTTTATGAACAAATAATTTTTGTTAATTTTTAAAATAATATATTTTGAAATAATAATCCAGGACTAGTTGACACCCCACTTTAGAACTATATAAAGAATTCCAGAACTCTAAAAAAATTTTTAAGTGGGTGGCATATTTCTCATGCGTAGAAAATAATGAAAAATAACTTACTGCAGTACTATTGCCAGTCTTAATTCTGATGGTAGTGGTGGCCTTCTTAAAAAAGATTTTTCCAATTTATTTTTTAAAAGTTTGTGAAGAAATTCAAACTGTCCCACAGTCATCCTCATCATTTTAAAAAATTCCTCTTCATTCCGACATTTGAAGTAGAGGAATAAGGTTTGGTATAATCCAAACTTATTCCTGACACCATCCCGAAGATGAGGTTTAACCCACCATCTTCTGAACCTCTTTTTTCTTTCAATTAATTGCTTATGCAATCGCACAATTCTCAGAAAGAAAAGAGTGACCACTGACACTATTAGTGGATCCATACTTTTACCACCAAAAACTCGTGTTCACTTGGCAACCGTTAACTCAGGACTGAATAGAAAAACTTAGTTGTTTCTTTACATTCAACTACTTGTTTAAACTAGTTAACTGCATACGGAAGAAAATACGCGTCCGCGAAGAAAATACGCGTACGCAAAGAAAATACGCATAAGCAAACGAAATATATCAAATACGCAAAATTCAATTTAAAAAAATAATTGAAAAAAATTTATTTGATTCAAATAATTTTTATTTGGATCTAATAAATATTTATTACTATTTGCTTCAAATAACTTAAACTATGTGAATTCCATTTTTTTAAATCAAATAAATTTTAATAACATAAAATTAATTAATTTTATGGTTTTAAGTAAATTAAATTTTTTAATTCAAATAATGTTTTATTTAATGGTAATAAAGTGTTTAATGGAAATAAAAAATTATTTGGATGAAATAATAACTTATTGCAACGGTAATAAATGATTTATTGGAAACTATTAATTTATTTACTTCATTCAAATAAATAGATGTTAGATATAAATAAAAACTAATTGTCTCAATTAATTTTAAGTAATTTTATATTAATTTTATATTTTTTTTTATTTTATATTTTATATTATTTTATATTAATAATTAATTTTATATTATTAATATTATATATATAATACAGTATATATATAATAAAAAGAGAAGTATAGGTATGAAGCGGGCAGAAAGGTAAAGGGAACGGAGAAACGTATGCATGATGGGGATCGGTTTTCCTCGCGCAATGCTTTCGAGCGACATATACGCTTACGCCAGCTTTTCGCGTATCGCGTTTTACGCGTAAAGCTAGCGTATGCGCATATGTCGCAGATAACCACCGACCACCACCATGCATGCGCTTCTCCTTTCTCTTTACCTCTGCCCGCTTCTTGCCTATACTTCTTATAATAATGTTTTGTTTAATTTTCTTAACGAATTTTTATTTTCTATTATATTATAAAAATATTGTTAACTCTAACTTCTTTGTAATATCTGTGAAAAGTCTATCAAAAATTTGTTGTGTATTGAATTCTTTTTGAAAACAAAAAAATTTTTATTACAATTTATAAAAATAACTGAATTTTAGAGAAGAATTTTATTACTTTTAAACATACAATTAAAATTTTAACAAGCGAATTTTTAACCTTTTTTCAGTACCTTTTAAGTCTAAAAATACTGAGTTTAGAAAAAACTTGTCAGAGAATAAAAGTTTTAGAATTTTTGTAACTTAAAAAAAAGTAAAAAAAAATTTTTTTTAACAAATTAATTTTTTTTAACGTTGAACCAGATTGTTTAATATTTTTAAAAATTTATTTATATACCTAGTACTATTTATACCTAATAATATAGAGAAGATTTTTCGATGAAATCCAGAATAAAAGACCTTTAATTTTTTCTACTTCTGACAATCATTACATATTAAATAACATAATTCGTAAAGAAGCATAAGAAATTATTACTTATAGAATATTTAATCAATAATTTTACTTAAATACTTCAAAAATTTATTTGAATTTTAATATACTTGCGTTTACAATATTTATAAATATTAGATAAATTTCAAAAGATTTTAATTTGAGGTTTTATACGATTTCAATTTTGAATGGATTTCATTGTAAATTTTAAAGAACTTTTAATAAAAAATTTTAATTATTCAAATTCTTGTGAAATTAGTTCATTTTTTTAAATACATATTTAATTATAATTATTAAAAATAATGGATTTATAGTATGATTTTAGTTAAAAACACTAAAAAAATGAATTTTAGAGAAGTTACAAATGATTTCAGAAATTCAATTCTTTTCAAAAGTAATAAAATTCTTCGTAGAAATTCAATTATGTTCAAAAATTAAAAAAAATCTCTTGTTAAAATTCCAATTATATTTATAAATAATAAAATTCTTCTCTGAAATTTAGTTATTTTCATAAGTTTTAATAAAATTCTTGGTAAAATTATATTTTTTTTTCAAAATTTTCAAAGAGAATTCAATTAAGAAAAACTTTCGGTAAAATTTTTGAAAAAAGATTTAATTATTGTCAAAAATAATAAACTTTTCACAGGAACTTTGAAGAAGTTACAATAAATAATATTTTTATATTATAATATGAAATAAAAATACGTTAACAAAATTTAACAGAACATTATTTTGAGTAAAATTTTTTCCTTTATTTTTTAAAAATCGAAAAATTTTCAATTTTATTTTAATTAAAATTGTAATTGACAAATAAAAATGATGGAAATTATTTTCTTACAAAAATTGAGATTTTTCTAAAAAAATATTAAGAAAAAAGAATTTATGTAATTTTAGGGGCGCATGAAAAGACCCTAAACCAGATTTGTTACAATTGTTATTAATAGAATTTTATTACACAGAATATCATTTTAGTAGAATATATTATTGTTAGAATGATAGCTTGACTGAAAGAAAAGTAGAAAGAATTTTAATTTAGTAGAATTTCAATTTTCCAGAAATCTAATTTCACCGAATATAAATTTATGCGAATCGTTTTTTCGTAAAATCGTAATTGAATAGAATTTGAACATTGCCGAAAATTGTTTTAATAGAAATCTACTTTATCATAATGTAAAATGTGTTCAAATATTAATTTACTAGAAATTCAACTTATTCGAATATCAATTTGATAGAATTATTTCGACTTAAATTTTAAAATTGACCAATCACAAGTTTCTTGATAATTTTTGATTGGTCAATTTTAAAATTTAAGTCGAAATAATTCTATCAAATTGATATTCGGATAAGTTGAATTTCTAGTAAATTAATATTTGAACACATTTTACATTATGATAAAGTAGATTTCTATCAAAACAATTTTCGGCAATGTTCAAATTATATTCAATTACGATTTTACGAAAAAAACGATTCGCATAAATTTATATTCGGTGAAATTAGATTTTTGGAAAATTGAAATTCGATCAAATTGACTTTCTGCCAGATTATAATTCGGACGAATAAATATTCTACTAAATTAAAATTTCTTCTACTTTTCTTTCAGCCAAGCCATCATTCTAACAATAATATATTCTACTAAAATGATATTCTGTGTAATAAAATTCTATTAAATAACATTTGTTGCAAATCTGGTTTAGGGTCTTTTCATGCGCCCCGTAATTTTTTATTCCCAAAAGAAAATAATAAGTTTGTTAATAATATTGTTATTAATAATTAAAAATTATTAATAAAATGGGTAAATTTCCTATTTTTTATAATAATTTTTTAAGAATTAACAATTTTCTAATATTCTTCATAAACAGAAAGAAGAAAAATTTGTATAATTTAGATGAATTAAACGAAAGTTATAATAAGAGAAATATAGGCATGAAGCGGGCAGAGAGAGAGAGAGAGAGAGAGAGAGAGAGAGAGAGGTAAAGGGAAAAGAGGAGCGCATGCATGGTGGGGGTCGGTTCTCCTCGCGCCATGCTCTCGAAGCAGCGTATAGTATATTATACGCATACGCAGGCTTACGCGTCTACGCCTTACGCGCGCGTATGGTATATGTGGAACCAGCATTAGTGCATGTAAGATGATGTTAAGGTACCATCCCATGACGGCGTAAAAGCGTCGGCGTAAACCAGAAACCATGTGAGTGAGTGAGAACGTGATATCTATTCATCTCTTTCTATCGCATGGTTTCTGTTTCACGCCGTCATGGGACGGTACCTTTATAGTGTAAGAAAAAATAGCAATGACAATAAAACTTATTAAAGAAATTGGATATTCTGCATATAATTTTACTTTAAATTATTAAATTCAAAGCAAATTGTCGCAAATGTATATTCATAATATGCAATTACTTTGAATTAGACAAAACAATATTATTTTTAAGCTATTGTAGAAACACCTTTGCAACTTGGTGTGACAGTGATTTTCATAGAGATAATATAAATAGAGTGGGGATGGTTTGTATAGAGGCGTCCGCTTGATAGAAAGAGAAAGAAGATTTAGCACCAGTAGGTGTCTCTTTTGCACTGGAGCAGAATGAAGGACAGATACTGGTGTTAAATCTTCTTTCTCTCTCTAACTCATTCTGCTTATAGCAGGACACTGTCCCACATGCCACCGCCTATACCTTACCTACTCTATTTATATTATCTTTATGGTGATTTTGACATTTTTTGGTAAATTTTTTTCTTCCGATAGATCAGTGTAAATGCACCTTAAAAGTATGCGTTGCATACATATGTATAAATATATAATAATATGTAATGTTATATTTATATTATATATTTGCATATGTACTTAAAATACTGTATTATATATGTAGAATTCCTATTTTCTACTGAATATAATACATGTAATAAATTAGGTAATATATTTAAGGTTTTCTACCTACCCATCTCTGCTGACAAATCAAATGCATTTGTTAGCTATTGTAGGAACACCTTTACAAGAGTGTGTGAACAGTGTTTTAATAAAACTAACCCTAAAAGACGCTTTGAGTTTTCGAACGACGCTCTTTTATATTCAGCTGGAAGAATGGCTTCGTCATTGCAAATTCCTTCGGTAAGTTTAATATATTGTTAATAGATTGTTTAATATATTACAATTCAATAAATTGTAAAGAAAAAATCCAAGAATTTTTTTTTGTAAAACAAATTATTTTGAAGAGATTGGGGTTAAATGTTAAACAGTGAAAACATTTAAAATTCATTATGTTTCGAATAGAAGTCGACGCCTCCCGTTCATATAATGCTTATTGAAAAACGAATGCAAGATGATTCTTATAAACACACAGAACATTGCGAAGCGTCGGTTCTTCGATCTGAGCCTTCAATTGTTCTGTCAGTGGCAATTGTTTTGCACACAATTATGAATAAGCATTTTATTGCACGGAAAATCGAATAAGCATTGTCTTGCACCAAAAAGTGAATAAGAATCATCTTGCATTCGCTTTTCAAAAAGCATTATATGAACGGGAGGCGTCGAAGTAGTTCGAGCATTATTGTTTCAACTATATAAGGGTTTTATTATTCTAAATAAATATTGGTATTTATATGACAATTTGTTTATTTTATTCGTGTTTATAATATAAAATGTGTTTTAACTCTACACTTGTAACTTTTAATGTCAAAGAAAATTTCAACTTTTAAGTATATATATTTTTTGTATTTACAAGTCATGCAAACTTAGAAATCATGCAATTGTCCTGCGATTTCATTTTGATTTATGGAATCTTGAAAATCTCATGAAATTTCTAAGGAAATCATAGAATTTTTTTAATGTTTGTAAAAAATTTTGAAAACAGCGATTGAACGGATTACACTTTCCTATATAGGTACAAGCCACAAAGGTGAATAAATGCTTTTTTTATTTTAAAACATTAATTTTACAAGATCAGTAGGCTTAAAATGTTTCTTAATTCGTTATAATCTATTGGGTTATTTACTAGGAAGGTAATATTGAAAAGTAAAAAGAACTATTACCAATTCGAATTAGAGTTAATAATATTTTAACAGTTTTTTTTATCAGCTAAAGAATTTTTTTCCTTGTAAAATTAATAAAGAAAGAGTTAAAAATAAAAAAATGTAATAATAGGGGAGAGTGGGGCAAACCGAACCGGTGGGTAAACCGGACCCCCCTCAATATTTTTGAAATGGCGAAATTGTCAAAAGTGCTACAGTAGAGACTCCATTATCCGGACTAATGGATGCAGGCGCTTGTCCGGATAATCGAATATCCGGATAATAGGGATCCGAATAATGGAGTCTCTACTGTATTTAGAAATTTGAAACAACCTTGTGTAGTTTACCTTATTTTTTCAATTTGACATTTTTTACTTTTGTTTGTGCAACGCTGGGAGCAAAAGTTTTTTTTTCTCTACACTTTTTTTGCATTTTTTCTTAAGGCAATCCTGAGGAAATCGTGTAATATTTCCAAATATTAGGTCTTGGATTTTGAAGGTACACACCTCAGGAATATTTACCACCAAAAACTTTGATGAATTTGCAAAGCGTTTCTTTTTTTGAAAAATATTTATTCTCAAAATGGGCTTGTGGGGCAAACCGGACCGTTTTCGGTGGGGCAAACCGGCCATAGGATATTTCAGTAGTTATACTATGCGAGTTCTCAATTTTAAGTTCACGAGGCCGCCGCTAGAGGCGCCACTAGCGCTGCAGTCTGTTATGGCGCGCTTTTTTGAAATTAGTTCGCGAGGCTGCCTCTGTGGGCGCTGTATTTGGTTACATAGGATTAGTATAATCCACAGTCGGTATTGCAGATTCCGATATTAATAGTTGATGGTAATGCAGATTTCCACTACAAATTTTAACTCAATCGGTAAAGTAGGCAACTGTTTTACCGACATGTTTCAACCCTCATCGGTGTTATCATTTGCATATGTGATAGTGTAATTTGCTATGTGTGAATCCGTGTATTAGTATAAATTCGCTGCAAGCAATAGAGATTAGCATTCGCAGCAGAATCTTCAAGTCCAGCAGATCAACTAGCAGAAGCAGAAAGGATTTACTAGGAGAAGTAAAGTTGGAGAGAAGGAAAGAGAGCGAGAGAGAGAGTTAGACTTTTAGCATAGTAGAACCAGAGAGAGTGAGAGAGAGGGAGAATTACAGCATAGCAGAGCGAGAGAGAGAGCCAGAGACTTAGCATAGCAGAGAGGAGAGGGAGATAGGCTTTCAGCGTAGCAGAAAGAGAAAGGCTGCTTCGCAACGAGTCAGCACTAGCTGTAACGTGTAGAAGGGAGACTCCGCTCAATGAATAGGTGACGCACAACAGTAGACAGCATCGTTAAAATTTTAGAGGGCGGCACCGTTCACTTTAGCATCTTTTAAATAACATTTTTAGAGTAAGATTATTTATATAAATATGCTTATATTATATAGTTTAAATTATATCTTATGCAATATATTTAAACTATATAAAAAAAATTTATAAAAACTTAATTAAAATTTTTTTTTGAATTTGTAGAATGGCTGGTAAACGTCGGAATACTACAGATTCAAAGACTGAGGTTGCGGAAAAATTAAGGAAAACTAATTCAATAATTCTTCAGGAAATTGAAAATATTCTTCAAATTGGAGAAAATGCATATAAATTGATGAACATAGTTAAAAATGAAATCGACTGGACTGAGAACATAACGAGTTGGAGGGCAACGTGTGAAGAATATATCGGGAAATTAAGGGAAATTCTAAGTGAACCAAATTCCTCATCAGGAAGCCAGAAATGTTTTAACTTAATTCAGCAATTTATTTGCCTTAATGCAAAGTTTGAACTTTATTTAAAACAAGGATTTGGAATAGGAGAAAATTCAAAAAAATCAGAATCTCAAGCGACAGAAATTGATGGAATAAAATGTCGTGTTCGATGGACCAATTGTGAGAGTGCTTTCAAATGTCGTCTTCAGACAAGTTTCATTATCAATTTAGTACACATTGATGTAAAAGCATTTTTAGATGATGCTTGTATACTTTTCGAAAAAAATATTCCAGATATTATAAAGAGACATGGACCACTAAAAGTTTATGCTGTACTTGCTGCAAAATTTAGTAAAATCGCCAATGATGAAGAGAAAATTGAATCAAAATATTTTAACGTAAAAAATGAACCAATTTTTCCAACAACAGTTTTAAATGATTGGTATAACAAGAACGTTAAGGAGCCAATATTGCAGAAGGTGGAGGAGTTTGCAGAGAAGGAATCACAATGGACTTTAAATTCTATAATAAAATTAGAAGTTAATATAAACAAGTACAACGCAATACGTGTGGGTTCATTCATTGATTTACCACGTCAAATAAAATTAAAAAAAGCGTGCATCAACGTTAGAAATTATGATCAAAAGTGTTTCAAGTGGGCAGTGTTATCAGCTCTTCATCCAAGAGAAAGTAACGCAACAAATCTCTACAATTATTATCAATATGAGAATGAATTAAACTTTAATGGAATAGATTTTCCTGTAAAACTAAGGGATATTTCTAAATTCGAAAAGCAAAATAATGAAATTTCCATCAATTTATATGGACTACGATTAAAAGGCAAGAATTTTATTACTGTTCCATTACACTTGACTGCAGAGAAAAAGGAGAAACATGTCAATTTGCTAAGAGTTGAAAATCATTATGAAGATGAGGGCACTAGTGATAATGATAACGATGATAATGATGTTGTTAATAATCAAGCCATCTCACTAAATTATCACTATGTGTGGATCAAGAATTTGTCTCGTCTTGTGAGTTCTCAACTCTCGAAAAATAAAAGTAAAAAATATATTTGCGATCGATGTCTTCATTATTTTATCACAGAGGAGAGAATGCAAAATTAACCTACCTAAACACGGAAAGAATTTTATTCATTTTAGAAATCATGGAAATAAAGAAAAAGTCCCATTTGTAATCTACGCAGATTGTGAGTGTCTTCTAAAACCTTTTAGAGATGAAGAAAATACTACTAATACGGAAATTATTCAACGTCATGAAATGTTGAGCATTGGATATTATGTTAAATGCAGCTATGATGAATCACTGTCTCGGTACAATTCGAGTCCAGAAGGAGTAAATCCTGCCAAGTGGTTCGCCCAGGAGTTGCAGAAAATGGCAGAAAACGTTGACGCAATTATGAAAAATCCCATACCAATGAATAGATTGACACCAGAGGAAATTGAGGAATTTACAGTATCAACAACGTGTCACATTTGTGAAGGGCAAATTTCTTTACTTGACAAGAAAGTTCGAGATCATTCACATTTAACAGGTAAATATCGAGGCCCTGCACATGAAGCATGTAATTTAAATTATCAAGATTTACGAGTAATACCTGTTGTATTTCACAATTTAAGTGGGTATGATGCTCATTTTATAATTGAAGATATTTGCTTAGAATTTGAAGGCAGAATTGAACTTTTACCAATAAATAAAGAAAAATATATTTCCTTCAGCAAATATGTAAAAGGAACTGAAATTAAATTTCGATTTATCGACTCCTTCAAATTTATGGCATCTTCATTGGAAAAATTAGCATCATACCTTACAGAATATAAAACTGTCCAACAAGCTTTTTCTAACTTCACTTTAGAGGAAATAAATTTATTAACGCGTAAAGGAGTTTTCCCTTACGAATATTTAGATTCTCGAGTAAAGTTGAAGAAACAAAATTACCAGATAAAGTAAAATTTTATAGCACATTAAATGATTGTGGGATTTCTGATGATGATTATTTACATGCTCAGCGTGTATGGTCTACATTTAATTGTTCTAGTCTTGGAGAATATGTAGATTTATACATGAAAACTGATGTCTTGTTATTAACTGATATCTTTGAAAATTTCAGAGATCAATGCATACTCGCTTATAGACTTGATCCTGCTCACTATTATACAACACCAGGATTAACGTGGGACGCAATGTTAAAATTTACTAATGTAAGGTTAGAACTGCTTACAGACATTGATAAGTTAATGTTTTTTGAACGTGGTGTGCGCGGAGGTATTAGTCAATGTAGCAATCGTTATGCTTGTGCTAATAATCCTTTCATGGAAAATTTTAATGAGAATGAGGAAATAAAGTATATTATGTATTTTGATGCAAACAATTTGTATGGGTGGGGTATGGTTCAACCACTTCCTTATGGTGGATTTGAGTGGGTTCCAGTTTCAGATGATTTTAAATTAGATATAAATGATGATGAAGATTATAGCTACATTTTAGAAGTTGATTTAGATTATCCGAAAGACTTGCATGACAGTCACAGTGATTTACCGTTTTGATCTGAACACACAAATCCACCATCAGAATCAAAGCATGCGAAACTTTTGACAACTTTGAATGATAAGCGTAAATACATTATACATTATAGGGTATTAAAACTGGTTATAGCTAATGGGCTAAAATTAGTCAAAATTCATAGAATAATGTAATTTAAGCAATCAACATGGCTTAAGCCATACATAGATTTCAATACTTCAATGAGAGCTGAAGCAAAAAACGAATTTGAAAAAAACCTTTTTAAGCTCATGAACAATGCTGTATATGGAAAAACAATGGAAAATGTTCGGAAACACGTCGATGTTAAACTTGTAACTAAATGGAATGGTCGTTATGGTGCTGAGGCTCTTATTTCAAAACCAAATTTTCACAGTCGGTCAATATTTAATGAAAATTTAGTAGCGATTGAACTTAGAAAAACAGAAATTTATATGAACAAACCAATTTATATTGGCTTTTCGGTACTTGATTTGTCAAAAACGCTTATTTATGACTTTCATTATGATTACATGTTGAAAAAATATGGTAAATCTTGTAAATTAATGTGCACAGATACGGATAGTTTAATTTACGAATTAAAATGTGAAAATATTTTTGTTGATATGAGGAAGGATATTCACAAATTTGACACGTCAGACTATCCAAAGGATAATATTTATAATATTCCACAAGTCAACAATAAAATACTTGGACTCATGAAAGATGAGTGCAGTGGAAAAATTATTACTGAATTTGTTGGCTTGCGAAGTAAAATGTATAGTATTCGTGTAAATGGTCAAGATTTTACGAAAAAAGCAAAGGGTGTTAAAGCGTTAGTTGTAAAGAAAAATATAGATTTTAATGATTATATTGATTGTTTAAGTAACTATTCAATTCAAATTAGAACTCAACATGTTATTAGATCACGATTGCACAAAGTTGAAACTGTTAAACAAATTAAAGTAGCTTTAAGTCCGATGGATAATAAGCGATATTTGTTACCCGACAGTAGCGACACTCTTGCTTGGGGGCATTATAAAATAAAGAAAAATGATTAATATTAAGTGTGTGTGAGTTAATAATGATATTAAATAAACATATACTTGACATAGATATAATTAGTTTATTCATTTATAACCTCAAAAGTTTTACATTTATTTTTTTTAATTTAACATTCATGTATAATTCATTTATTATGATTTCATTGTTGATTCATTAATGATTCATTGTTGATTCATTAATGATTCATTGTTGATTCATTAATGATTCATTATTGATTCATTAATGATTCATTGTTGATTCATTAATGATTCATTAATGATTCATTATTGATTCATTATTGATTCATTAATGATTCATTGTTGATTCATTAATGATTTTCCTTATCTATCCAACTATTATGAGAATTATCAAAACCTAACCACTTGACAAAAACTTTATTTCCACGAGATTTTAAAACTTTTTCTACAAGATATATATCAGCATATTTTACTTTAAGAAGTTCCTCTTCATAGAATCCACCACTGATTGGTTGGTCTTGGTAATCCTTTAGCTTATAAGTCACAGGTGTAGTTGATGCAACTTTATCAATAGTAAATATTTCAGTTGTCCAATTTGGAGTATATCCTTTTTCAAAAACGTTTTTGAATTTGCTTACTCGTACTTTATCACCAATTTGAAACTTTGGTCTTCGCTGTGGTATTTTCCTTAATTTTAAAAATCTTCCTTTTAAAGTGCCAACATCTTCTGATGTTACATCTTTAGGTTTCATTCCAATTGTTCGATGCTTTGTATCATTATAATTAGCAATCAGATTGGATAATATATCATACCACTTGTAATTACCTCGTAAACTAAACTGCATCCACATTTTTCTCTTGAGGGTTCGATTAAATCGTTCTACAATGGACGCTTTTAGATTACTGTATGTTGAATAAAAATTAATTTTATGCATTTTCATTAATGCTTCAAATTGTGAATTGTAGAATTCTTTTCCCTTATCTGAATGCAGGTTTTTTGGAATACGTTTCTTTGCAAATACAGATTTCATTGCTTTAACAACATCTTTTCCATTTTTACTCTTTACTGGAACAGCCCAAGCATATTTGGAGAAAATATCTATAACTGTGAGTAAGTACTTGAACCCTTTATTTACTTTAGAGTAAGGTATCATTTCTACTAAATCTGCTTGCCAAGTATCATCAATACCACGCATTTCTACTCGACGTCGATGATAATTTTTTCGAGCTTGTGTATGAAGTTCATTTACTACAATCAATTTTTTATCATTCATTTTCCAAAGTTCTTAAACGAGTATCCAATTCACTAATTATTTCAGCGTTTCTATATGATAAATTTAGATTTATTTGTCTTTCAATATTTTTTAATTTTTCCGCTACAGAGTCCTCCAATGTCTTTATCAACACTTGAGTGTCGTCAATATTTAAAATATTTTTATTTAATTGTTTTTCAAAGTTTCTGATGTCACTTTCAAGAGCTCTCAATCTAACATCAAATTCACCAATCACTTCAGCGTTTCGATATGATAAATCTTGATTTATTTGTTTTTCAATATTTTTTAAATTTTCCACTGTAGAGCTTTCAATAATTTTTAACAAAATTTTATTCTTATCAATATCTGATCGTAATGAAGATGTGATATCATGCACTGGTTTAACTTCGTTTTCTATCATACTCCGAGCAAGTAATAAATTAACTACGTCTCCCGCCTCTTCAGCGTTTGCAACGTTGCAAATTCTTCTATTTTCAACCTCGTAGTTGCCTTGTGAATTAACCTTAAAGCCAACTCCAGGTGGTCCAGGTGGTCCTCTTTTTGCTACAGTTGTCCCTCCTCGATTAAGAGGATGTCCGAATACATCGATGCTCATTTTGAAACTGATCTCTAATGGACAAAACACTTACTAATATATAATTTTAGCTTCTCGTAACTCCTCAATAATGGACATAATTTCATTATTATGACTTGGATGACCAGCTTCTTGGGATGCGGTAAGCAATTTTAAACGATCAACTAATTCATTTGGATCATCCCAATAAATGTAGTCTGGTTGAAAATTTTGCTTTCTAATCATAAACTTTGGAAGAGAAGTACCAGTTTTCAATTGCTCTTTAGAAGTTCCATTATTAGGAAAAAGTTTTGATATAATACTACTGTACTTTAAACTTTTACTTGTATTGATGGTTTCAGAAGATTTATATTTTTTTTGTGTGCATTTGACATAATAAGAATTTGTTTATAATTATTCATGTCATCTTCACTAACGTATGAGGTTTGTGGTTTATTTTTAAATAAAAGTTCTAATAATCCACTAGTAATAATAAAGCGTTTGTTTCCAACATTCACAAGATTGTCTCTAAAATAGATTGGTGTATCACCAATCATAAGCGATCCATTTTCATTTTTGTATACTCCATAAATTGTATCCAAACATTGTTTTCTGTTGTGATTTACCAAGTAAATATATTTACTTAGTACTTTTTTGTAATCATAGTCTGGAATTATTGTTTTGTCATTCTCATCAGCATTTGTAAAACCCAAAAAATCTTCATCATCAATTTCACTATTATTATAATCTTCATTCTCTTCAACTTTATTCTCTTCCTTTTCAATCTCAGCATTTTCAAGTTTTATATCATTTATAGAAATAATTTTTTGTAAAGGTTCAACTATAGGTTTAAATGTTGTATTTAATATATTTTCCGCATTTTCTTTTCCTAATTTAAACAAGCGATGCTTACGTCTAATTGCCTCACTTGCTTTAGCAATTTGACGTAAATATTCTTTTTCTTTGTGATACATCTTGATGAAACAAAGTCTCAACTTAAACTAAAACAAATTTAGTAATTGTTGTTATTTATAGTGAAACAAAACAATCAAAACCTTTCCTATACCTTCCTTCATTCATGTTGCTATCCTTATCAATTACAACAAAGCCATATTTGTCAGAATTCCAACAAGCTGAACATAATTCTCGAAATTGAGAAAATGTCATATCTGTATTTACATGATCATCATACACATGTTTTAAATTCTTTTCATCTTGACGAAAAAGAACTAACAAATTAACATTATCTCGTACTAAATGTTTCGGAATTCTCGCATAAGTTTGACATAGATAGAAACTATTAACACTTACATGTCTACCCATGCAAAAGAAAGCTCTTATATTATCTTGTTTTTCACACGCAACATCATCAAATATAAATATAGAGTTTGGCTTTGCATTTTGAGGGGAAATTACCTCTTCGTGTTCACTAAATGGTAAATATTCAACCCCATCAACTTTCCTCACGACTTGCTCCAAAAATTTATATTTTGGTTGTTGTAGTGATTTTGAGTAAAGATAAATATTATCAAATCTTAGACCATTAGGATCTAATATCAAAGATAAAAGTACATTTGTTTTTCCACAATTAGATGGCCCACAGAATATTGCACGAATACTACCTGAGAGTAAACTACCATGTCGTTTTATTTTTTTCTCATTTTGTTGTACAATAGTATCCAGATTTACAACAGGAAGTTTTTGAGGTTGTTTATCGAATCGCATCATGAGGCAAACTGACAAAAAGGTATAAATATAGGGTTTATATACCTTTCAAGTCATTCTGATCTCATCTACCGTAGAGTAAGTTGCCATTTGAATTTCATCTGCCTGGTTATCAATACTGTGGACCAGGCACGAAATTAGCAAAACGTTTAGAACGTGGTGATCCAGGAATAAATCCTTTAGACGCAGCTTGTAAGCAGCACGATATTTCATATTCTCAGAATCGAGAAAACGTTGAAGCAAGAAACGTTGCAGATAGAGTCCTAGCCGATAAAGCTTGGCAACGTGTTTGGGCTCCTGACGCAAGCTACAGTGAAAGAGCTGCGGCTTACGCAATAACTAACGCTATGAAAGTAAAATCTAAATTTGGTATGGGAGTCGGAAGAAAAAACAGGAAAAAAAGAAAAGGAATTTGTAAGAAACGAACGACATTAGCAAAAATTGTTGCTGCTGCCAGAAAATCAATAATTCCTGGAAATGATGCTCAATCTACAATTCTTGCTGCTGTTAAATCTGCTAGAAAAGCTGTAAAGAAAGCAGGTGGTAAAAAGAAAATTTCACCACCTCGAGTTTTATCAATACCTTCAAAAGTCGGTGGTATCTTACCATTAATTCCGATATTTGCTGGTTTAAGTGCTCTTGGAGCTCTTGCTGGGGAAGCTGCTGGAATAAAAAAAGCTATAAATGAAGCAAGTGCTGCTAAAGAACAATTGAAAGAAGCTCAACGTCATAATAGAACAATGGAAGCTGTTGCTCTTGGTAAAGGACTTCATTTAAAACCTTATCGACAAGGGTTAGGACTTCACTTAAAACCCTATCAGAGAGGACATGGAATACGAAAAAAAAACGTAAAAATTCCTCAACGTGCCCTAACAAACTATGATTTACTCAAGTACTCTAAAGAGTTAAGTATTCCTCATTTTCGTGGTGTTTTTATGCGAAATGAATTACCAATAAGAGGACCTCGAAAGATTGAATCAGCCATAATTAATCTTGATGATAGAAATGGTCCTGGAACACATTGGGTTGCATATAAAAAGGTTAATAACAATGTAGTGTACTTTGACAGTTTTGGTAATCTGCAACCACCATTGGAGCTCATCAACTACTTTGGTGATGATGTTTTAATAATGTATAATTATGAAAATTATCAAGATTATGGTACTTTTCATTGTGGTCATTTGTGTCTTAAATTTTTATGTAAACAACTTAAAGTGAATAAAAAGTCTATATAAATGATGTAAACAGGAATTATTAATCAGTTTTTAAAAAGACTTCGCCATGGATGAATCGTTTACTATAACAATATCTGGTAATTCATCAGTTTTAGAGGCTGAATATTTTCCACCAATTGAATTATTACCTAATAGAAACTATATTCTTGGACTTGTAGAACTTTTAACATTTAATTCAATTCCTAATATTGATGAAGGAAAGAATAAATTTTATATTGGTAATCAAGTAATTACTATTCCACCTGGCAGTTATGAAATTGAAGATATTGAAAAATATATTCAACATTCTGTTGCTAATGGAACTAAAGTTATAAGTATAAAACCTAATAATAATACTTTACGTAGTGAAGTAAGAAGCAGTCTTAAAATAAATTTTGTAAAAAAAGATTCTATTGGAGAGCTATTGGGATTTGCACCTCGACAATTAGAACCTAATATAACTTATACATCTGATTTACCAGTATCAATACTCAAGGTGAATTCAATACGAGTAGAATGTAGTATCACAACTGGTGCATATATTAATAACAAAAGAGTTCATACAATTCACGAGTTCTTTCCAGTAGTACCAGCTGGATATAAGATTGTAGAAGTACCTTCACACGTCATTTATCTTCCAGTCGCCGTGAAGACAATACATAATATTCAACTCAAAATTGTTGATCAGGACGGAGATTTAGTGAATTTCAGAGGTGAAACAATAACAATTAGATTACACGTGAAATCAACGTAATGGGCATTGTGTTCAACAGAAAATCTGGTGGAAGTTATATAAACGAGTCAACATGTCAGAAAACATTCAGTCTCGATCCAGTTCGCAAGAGATTAACATCTCAGAACATTCGTTTTCTGAAACAGCTCGGTCTAAAAGTTCGTCAAGAGAGAGAAAAAAGAAAATAAAACCTTTCATCAGTGCACTTTTTATTTGCTGTTGTTGTAATAAAAATGGCAGAGACTTTGAATATACTAAGTCCTGTGAAATATGATGATTCATTGGCACATTATGAGATCCATTGTCATCAACCTTATGTTTCATCAGCATTTAATAACAGTGATGAGATTAGAATTGCAGTACAACATCAAGACTTATATATTTTACCTTGTAAAAGTACCTTACATGTACATGGAAGAATATTAAAAACTGATAATACCAATGTGACTAATACAAAAATAATTAGTAATGGTATTTGCCATTTGTTTAATGAGATTCGCTATGAGCTTAATGGTGTTGAGATTGATAATTGTAAAAATGTTGGTATCTCAACCACAATGAAATCCTACATTTCACAAACACCTAATCAACTTATGTATGCTGAAAATGCAGGTCATTTAGATTTTGATGATGCTAGTAGAGTAACGGATAATAATGGATATTTTGATGTTAATATACCATTAAGTATGATTCTTGGATTTGCTGAAGACTATCGAAAAATTGTTGTAAATGCAAAACATGAGCTTATTTTAACAAGATCTCGTTCAGATCTTAATGCTGTGGTTAACATAATTGGAATAGAACGTGAAGAATTTAAAATTGTAATTAATAAAATTGAATGGATGATTCCATATTTGTTTGTTGGTGACCGTCAAAAAATTGAATTGTTAAAATTTATTGAAAAAGACCCACTTATAAGTATGAGTTTTAGGTCATGGGAACTGTATGAATATCCACTTATACCTGCAACTCAAAAACATGTTTGGACTGTAAAAACATCAACGCAGGTTGAGAAACCTCGATATGTTATCCTTGGTTTTCAAACAAACCGAAAAGACAATCATGCAAGATATACAAACTTGTTTGATAACTGTAACCTCATAAATGTAAAACTTTTTCTAAACTCACAGTACTATCCTTATGGTAGTTTAAATTTAAATTTTAATCAAAACAAATACTCCATACTGTATGACATGTATTGTAACTTTCAAACATCATATTATGGGAAAGATTGTGAACCCTTATTATCTAGAAAAGATTTTAAAGAATATGCACCATTAGCTGTTATAGATTGCTCAAAGCAAAATGAATTTCTTAAACAAGCTTCTGTAGATGTAAGATTGGAATTTGAATCTAGTGCAAATTTTCCCGCCAATACAGCGGCATATTGCTTAATTCTTCATGATCGTATTGTACAATATAAACCAATCAGCGGTCTGGTTAAAAAAGTAACATAATAAGTGGGGGTAAATCTCTGGTATAAAAGTAAGAAATTACCATAGAAATTCTCATTCTGCTGCAACCATGGACGTGATTGTGGACATCCAAGGCTTCAAGAAACCCTACAACGACTTCATCTTCAAGGAGCTGGCCATTATACCTCTCCAAGAAGATGCTCAACCGATGGTGTTCCTTTTTGAACCACCGTGCAGTTGGAGTTCTCTACCTGGACGATATAAGAGTGAAAATATGTGGTTGATGCATAACTATCATGGACTGAAATGGACGGCTGGAGATGTGCCATATGACCAATTACAACCGCTTTTACAAGATTTGTTATCTGATGCTCGTACGATTTATGTAAAGGGACTGGAGAAACAGAAATGGCTTGAAAGATATGTAATTAATGTACGAAACCTTGAGGATTTTAATTGTCCTTCACTGAAGAAGCTTAAATTAGAAACATCAGTATATGTATGTAACTATCATACTCTGTGTAATAAATGGTGTGCAGCAAGTAATGGATTAATGTTACGAAGCTGGTTTTTTAAATCTGAAAAAGAATATTTTGTAAAAAATGTTGATAATGGTGTTGATGAAGTTGATAAAAATAGTGAATATTTTACTGCGAGTTCTACTGAATCTCTTAAAGAATATTATGAAAGTTCTAAACATTTTTATGAATAAAAAATTTTAAGAAAAAAAATTATAAGAAGTTTTTTTAAAATAAATGTTATCCTATCCCATTAGCTTAAGAGTATTGCTCATGCGCAAAATACAAAAGTAGGGTATAAATTGAGCTGATTTTAGTACAAATGCTCATTAATCTTTAGAGAGTTTATACAATAACAACAACAATGAATTCTTCGAATCAACAAAAACCAGTGCCAGCACCAAGACAGCCAAAACCAGTGCCAGCACCAAGACAATCAAAGCCAGAGCCTGCGTCAAGGTCACCAAAACCTGTGCCAGCACCGAGAAGAAAGTAAAGTGGGGATAATATGTCATAAGGTAGAGGGAGGTGTGTTGAGTGGGGATTAATTCTCTTGAGCATATCATTTCTGCGCATTTAGAGTGGGAGAGATAATGAATTGGTGGGGATGAGTTTAGACTATATAAGCGACCGAGTAAAGACGATTTTTTACATTCAATCTGCCCAAGCTGAAAGACCAAACACCTCCAAGGACAAGCCTGAGAAACAACATGGACTTTACAAAAATCAATGCTGTTGGACGGATGGAGAGTAAATTCTTGCCTACGAAGCCGCTCTCCGAGTTATCTGCAGGAAGCGAATTCACAGTCACAAAATTAAAAAAAGTTCAATCCAAGTATGGAGATAGGATTGTTGCAGAATTAAACAAAAGTTTCAACATCTTTCTGCCTGCAAGGTTTTACAAAGTGTTTGAAGTTGAAAGCGCCACCTGGATAACAATGCAAGAGGCAGCGATGAACAATACCCTAACAATGGTCTACCTTGGAGGACCTTATAATAATATTGAATTCAAATAAAACACTAAATGTAAAGAAATTGGAAACTTGTCAATGCAAATTAATAAACAAAACTATGAATTTAACATTAATTTTTTATTATTTTACCTCAACATAATCTTATTTAAGTAATAATAAAACCAATCATTTCAGATATAAAATTTTATTTCATAACATTTTTTTATATATAAAAACATCATTTTAATAAAAAAAAATTATCTTAACCTAATTTCAGTCTAAATTGGCAACAATAATACTTTTTTTTAATAAAATTATTAATATATATAAACATACTGTATCAAACAATAAATCTTATTCTAATCTAAATATAACTTTGGTGTGAAGAATCATAATAATAGTACATTTGAATATAATGAAAAATTAATATAAAAAATAGCATTTCTTAACCTAATAAGTACACACACATTTGGTATAAAAATATATATATATATAAGTCTTTATAAATTTTTTAAAGAATATAAAAAAAGATTGAAAAATAGTTTCTCTTAACCTAATAACCTTACATTTGGTATAAAAATAAATCTGAATTTATAAAAAATAAAAAAATATCATATTATAATACTATCAGTAATACTAATTTAGTTTAAAAAAAATGTAAAAAAAAGAACCATCTCACTTGAAATAATCTTTGGTTAAAATTAAATTTTTGTTTTTTAATTGTGTACTTTTCTTAAAAATATTGTTTATCTTGGTGGAGTTTTTCTTAAGGGACTTATTGGAGCTGCGGGTGGAGTAGGGTGTGTCGGTACAATAATTTTAGTTAGATTATTTTTTCCAGTTTCTGTCTGTCTTTTTTTGTAAAATTGTTTTGATGTTGATGGTGTTGCGAAAAAAAATTCATGTGTTTGTGTAGATTGTGATGTAGATGGCTTTGGATTTAGTGGTGTAGGTGGTGGTGACTCGGGTGCGTATGTTTCTCGTAATGGTACTATATAGTTTCCAAATTGTTCAGAGAGTGGTGGTGATAATGGTGAAAGTGAAAATGTGGTTGGCGGCTGTGGTGGTGATGTTAAATTTTGTGGCATTTCAATTTTTTTATATAAAATCAGTCGTGTTCGATAAGAAAGAAGATTATTTGAAGAAACAAAAGATGAACCCATTTCATCAGGAAGTGGTTGAAAAACTTCACCTTTAACAGGTAGCGGAAATGGTGCAACCGGTTCTGCGACTGGAGGAAATTGGTCCTTGTCCTGTTAAAAAAAAGAAATTTTATATGAAAAACAAAAAAAAATGGTTTCATAACTATATTACTGTAAAACAACCATTATTCTATAAGAATGAGAGAGAAAGAAACACCCTAAGGTGACTCTTTCTCTCTCTAACACATTGCGTAGTCTTAAGTTCACAGCTTGGGCGGCGCATCCGTAGGCAACCGCAACGAGAGTAAGAGAGAGAGTCTCTCTGTCTCCCTCACACCAATGCGTGGTGCTTTACGGTACACTCACAGCTTGTTACCGCTCACGCATGCATGCAAGCGTTTGCCAAGTTGTGAATGTACCTTAAGACAAACAACACAAGAGTCTACTCTCTACATGTTACACTGTTTATGTTTAAAAATTTTGAATTGAAAAACAATTATTATTTGAAATTATTGTTTTTTAATAATTTATATTATAAAATTTAAAACATATTTCACATTTGATAAAATATTGTACTTACTACTTCTTTGATGTAAGCAAATGCTTTCAGTCCTGTGTTAATATGTGCTGGTAATATTCTCAGGTCTGGAATGCGCGGTGCTTTTAAAATATATTTTCCAATTTCCTCCTGTCGCAGTTCCTGTGGAATCTATAATATTTATGTTTTTATTATTATTATTTTTTTATTTTTTACATCTAATTATTATCATAGAAAAAAAATTGTTAAATAACCATTAAAAATTATTAATACATTTTTTAAAGTTGTTTCTTAAAATTTGTTACATTATAAAAAAATATTTTTTTTTAAATTTTACTTATTACTTTAAGTTTAAAATTTTTTTAAAAAGTATTTTTAATTTTAAGAAGGTGCACTTTTTTCTATTATAATATTTTCATTAAATATATCTAAATATTTTTAAATTAATTATTAAATACTTACTTCTCGAGCTCTTCTCTGAAATTCTTGTTGTAATGTGGCTATTGACAAGACATTAGCACCAAATGTAAACTTTGGTAATGGTAAATCCATTACTTCTCTGTATTGATCTCCAGGAGCTCTTGGATCATTTAAAATATTATTTCTATAAACTTTTACTCCTCTTCTTTCCATTTTTTAAACTTAATTTTAATAATTATACTAATTTTAATTATAATTTAAATTTTTAACAATAAAAAAAATTTTTTTAATTATAAATATAAATTTTTTTTAAACTAAATATAATAATACTCATGAAAATTTGAAATTAAATAATTCTCAAAACTAAAAGAAAACTATTCACGTTGAAAATCGCTTTAATACTGATTGTATTCATTTCATCTATATGATGTTGACAGATTTGTTTATGTGTTCCTAGAATTTGAAATTTGATCAAGGGCCACATACTTGAAAATTTTCAAGAGTTTTTGTATATAATTTTAAAGGTATATTCGTATGACAAGTCTTATACATGAAATAGACAGCGCATGTGCTATGGGTCTGATGCTTAAGCTAGTTTCAAGCACCGCATGGCTTTAAGGTAGTCTCATGAGACTCTGACGTCACACCAATGCGCTGTGTATATCGTTACGCACGCGGTCGCAACTAGTGCAAGAGAGAAAGTCACTCTGTCTCCCTCACACCAATGCGCTGCGTATAACGGTAGGCTCACAATTTTGTCCAACAAAACTGCGCCACTGCGGTGATTTAGGGAAACACAATCGATCGATCTTTTAAGTGACAATCAATACTGTGATATGTATAGTATATTGACAGTCTTGATCTTCATTTCAATGTTTGTAAAGTCAATGTGTAATGTTATTGTTTACAACATGAGTTTATTTAAGAAATGTTTAAAACGATAAGTATAATTTATTATTAATTAAATAAAATAAGTTAATTAAAATTTTTTTAATTATTATTATTTCAACTATAAACAAATTAATTTTCATCTTCAAAAATTCTTTGTTTTTTTTAATGTTGTCAAATATTGATTTAAAAAAATTTTACTTTTTAACAAATTAATTGATAACAATGTATTAACTATAGTTAAATATTGAAATTTCTTTATTAAAAAAATTGTTTTGAGGTTATAGTTTTTTTTTTAATTATGAATTAAAAGAAAAAAAATTTTTGAGGTTATATTTTGTAACGTTGTCATTTAAATGCAGTGAAATAATTTTTCTGTTTGTTTTTTTTGTATTATTAGTTTTGAGGTTATGTATACAAAAAAAATGTTGTAAATGTTTTAACTTTGTTTTATTTTTACAAAATATTTTACCATTTTCTTATAAAAATGTAAAAAAATATATTTTAATAATTTATATTTTTCAATTTCAGGTTTTTTTTTTAAATTAAATGTATAAATTTAAAAAATTTTCATTTTGATGGCGTCTATCGTGATAATAACGACTATCACGATGGTGATGACGGTGATCACGATGATAATGATTACGATGATGATGGTAACTGCGATGATGATTCTGACGATGTCGCCTATGACTCCTGCGCCTCCGCCTAGCATGACATTTCGGACATTTTGCTGGTCTATTTTCTTTGTCCTTATCCAACTCAGGAGTTGGATACCGCAATGGAGACAAAATTGCTTCCGGAGTTGGTGGGCGAATTGGAGAAAGACTCCTTTCTGAAGCTAGTTCTTCAAACTGAAAAATAGTATAAATTTTTTTTATTTTATCATACTTTAGAAAAATAAAGAATTTTCTCTTATATAAAAAAAATTACATTTTCAGCTTCAACATTTTGAAGCTCCGTCTGAGTGGATGAATCTCGCATCCACACTACCCCGGAGTAATTCTGAACATCATCATCATCATCATCATCATCATCATCATCAGCATGGTCAGGATCTTCCCAATTCATGTGCTCCTCTTCTCCATATAAGGCGCTGCGTGATGGACTCCAGATATCATCATCATCATCATCAGAAGTCAGGATCACCGTGGCTGCTGGGCTGCTCTCCATCTCGGTTGCTGTTCAAGTGTCCGTGGTGCTCTGCTATCATATGTGAAGTGATTCGCATCGCGGATCTCGATCTCTTTTTGATAGCACCGTTCACTACTCCCACCATTCACGAAAGCCCCCACCACCTCTTGGTGGGTGGTGATCATGGCCCCACCTCACGTGAAAATTGATCACGTGAAAAAAGGTTAGGTTAGAAATTAAAATTTTTAAATATACGCGCCATAACCAACCGCAGCGCTAGTGGCGACCTCGCGAACTAATTTCAAAAAAGCGCGCCATAACAGACTGCAGCGCTAGTGGCGCCTCTAGCGGCGGCCTCGTGAACTTAAAATTGAGAACTCGCATAGTATAACTACTTATTTCCATTGAATTAAGGTTTCATAAAAATTATTTTTAAATATAATGTTTCTTTCATTAAAATATTTACTTACAATGAAAAATATTAAAAAATATAAAAAATTGTAATCAATTCCAATTGGAGTTAGTAACAATTTGACAGTTTTTTAAGACTTATTGAAAACTACAAAAATATACAACACACAAAAAACCCAGTCTCATTTTTGTTGCATTTCAAAATGAGACTATATTAAGCGTTATAGAACGCGCGCCACCAGAGACTCTCATTTTTGTTGCAATTCAAAATTTTTTGTGTGAATGTTGAATATTTGTAAAAATTCCGTGTGGAATTTCAGTAGAAAATTCGAAATAAATCCACTCTTTTTAATTTTTGAAATCTAAAGGTATTCTTTTACTTTTACTGCCTGTTTTACCATAACAATCTGTAGGCAGGCAGTGGAGCTGTGCGAACGCCTTAACATCGGATTCGTAATCAGCGATTTAGAAAACCTTTGTAGTAACGAAACTTTTCAGCACTTAATAAAATTTTATTACAAAAGTAGTTTCATTTATTAATTATACTTTAAAATTGTCATTTTTAATTCAATCAAGGTCTAAAAGGGCTCAAGATTTTTGTAAGATATAGTCTATCAATAAAAAAATTAATAAATATTTTTATTGTTTGATGTGGAAAAAATAGTAAAAGTTACTGAAGTGTCTAAAAATCATTAAAATTTTTATAGAATTTGCTCTTTAATCAACTATAGTTCTGTCAATTTTCGTTGGATTTTATTCTGTGGTCTATCATTAGAAAGGTTATTTAATTACCTTTCCAGTGGTACCTTATTTATTATTCTTTGACAAGCTAATTTTTTACAGGTAAATATAAGCAACGTTTTACCTCAAAGATGAAAAATTTGATGTTACAGAAAAAACTACACGAGAGGAAAATATAAAAACTATGAATTGTTTATTTAGAAAATACCGACTAATAAAAAAATTGTTTTGTTCGATTGGCAAAAAAAAATTTTATTTGTAAACCTATGCTTTTAACACTTATCAGAAAATAGTTTTATTAGGCTAGAAATATAATTCATCATTTGGAGATAAGTTGCTTTATAATACTGATCGATATAGGGTAAACCAGACAGTAGTCGGCCACTTAAGAAAATCTTTTTAATGAATGTTGTTTAAAAATTACAATTAAAATTTTTTGAAAATTTCTTTCATGAGTAATTGTTCCCAACGCTCCTACAAAACTAGTATACCAATCATGTTTACAAAAAAAAATTTCTTATTCGTTAAAAAAATTCCCCAAAAAAAAGTTAGAATCCGACAGTAGTCGGCCACCTAAAAGCAATCTTTTTAATTAACGTTGTTTTAAAACAGCAATTCATATTTTTTTCGAATTCTTTTATGTGATGTTGTTCCTTACGATCACACAAAACTATTAAACTAATCGTGTTCATGAAAAAAAAAGTTTTATTCGTCAAAAAAAATTAGTAAATAAACAAGTAGGAATCCGGCAGTGATCGGACATCTAAACCGACAGTAATCGGCCACTTTTAAAAGCTTTCAAAAACCGTCAAAAAAATTTTTTGTTTCTATTACAAAAGTTTACATTTGTTTACGATCACCTTAGAAATTATTACTAACTCTGAACATATTTTTATCTCGTACAGTTTTATAGCTATTTAAACTTGAAAAGTGGCCGACTACTGTCTGGTTTACTCTATATTTGTATCTAAGCAGATTTATTGACTAAAAATCATTTTTACAAAATTTAATATTTAGACTTAGTCTCTTTTAATTAAGAAAGCAAACAAACATTGTCATTTGATATTTATATTGTCGATTTATAGAAATATATATATATGTATATATACAATATATTATAATGATTATTTTAAAACTATTTTAAAAAAAAATATTTTTTTTATTAGAATATTGCAAATAGTGGACTTTGCTTTGGGGATTTTGTACATCCCATAGTAGAAGGGATGAAGGAAATATCTTATGTAGATCGGGACATAGTAAGAATATTTATTAATATAATATATTTATTCAGATTTTATTTAAATTGAAAATTAATACATTCAAGGAATACACAGATAGCTTTTTTTACCGTAGGAAACGCTCATTATGTCAGAATTATTTTTTGCAATATTTACTTAAATGGCTAATTTGGTTAATTTTCTGAATTTTTTTGTAAGTCAAAAATGTTTTTATATTGCATAATTGCAGCGTGTAGCACTATGATTTTAGAGTTTCTAGCATATTTGGAAAAATCAGTAAATCTCATGAGTTTTTTTTAAATCCGGGAATTTTTTTCATTAAGTAATTTATTTTATTATTTGAAAAAATAGTTACATTTTTTCAACGATTATTGTGAAATTTTTTTAATTCCTTGATTCTTTTTCTATATTAAATATTATTTATTATATTGTCTGCAATGAATGTTCCCTTCAACAAGTAATATGAATAGTTTTTAAAAAAGTTATTTTTAATTTTTTTATAGAAATGTGTTTAAACAATTTTCTTGCAATGAATTTTCAATATAAAAAATAATTATATGTGGATGTCCACAAGAAAAGGAGCCCACTTTGGCATTATTGGACTTATCTACATGGCAAATTTCTTGCAAAATTTGGAAAATTTTCAGTAGTTATACAATTTATTTGGTAAAAAATTCGATGAGTTACAGAATTTCAAAGTTTACAGTTTCATATACCTCATTTTAAGAAGAACATAATTAAAGATTGTGATACCATATCTCTGGTGCTTCTAGGAAGTTATTCAGATACTAATTGTTTTCATTCAAGGGACGTTAAAGATGAAAAACCAATAGGTTTTACATTTTTTAAGCTACCCCACCTGCCCTTAATTTTGAAAATACATAAATCCGACAAAATGGGTCCTTTTCTAAAAAGGGGCTTTTCTTATTAATAAACCATTTTTTTACAAGGTTTATTATTGGGAACGATTTTATTGTGTCAGTTGAAGATAAAGAATAGAAATTAAACTTATTAGAAATTTTTTAACTGGTTTTATTATTAAATTTTGACGAAATATCGACATTTTTTATTTCTACGATTACGTAATCAAATACTCTAACATCAATATCTCTGGTTCTTCTGGGAAGTTATTCAGATAATAATTGTTTTAGTTCAGGATACCTTAAAGATGACAAATCAAGAGGTTGTAATTTTTTTTGTCCCTTCATTTCAAAAATACGGAATCTTTTTGCAAAGGATCCACAAAGTAGGCCCTTTTCTTTTTCTAAAGAACCAATCAAATTAAACACTTAAATTAACGATAAATTAATAAAAACTTCATGATTTGACTTGTCAAAACATGTAGATTGATAATAAAAAATAAAAAAATTAAGGTTTTTCTCAAAAGATAATAATTTGCAAATAACTCGAAAACTAAAACCGACAAAATAGGCCTTTTTCACGTGGACGTCCATATATGTGTTTTTGCTAAAAATTTGTTATTTTACTAATACTGTGTTTCTTATGTACTTACTTTAAATATTATAGTTACATTCGCTAAAATATAAAAAAAATTTAATCAATGTAATATTTTTTTTTAAATTGTAAAGCGATTTTTAAAAGTGAGTTTTAAAGCTTAGACATAGTACTATATATATTTTGAAGTTGTGAATCGTTTTTTATATTTTAAATCCTATTTGTTTGTAGTAGAATTAAACCAAAATTCGTAAGCTTGTGATAATATTGATTTCTATTTTCTAAGAATAATCAATTAATAAAATTTTTATAGAAAGTAGTTTTTAATAGAAGTTTTATTGTGTAAAAAATTATAATTACAAAATATTTAAGTTTTATTTATAAATGTTTTATGATTTTTTCTCAGGAAAATGATAATGGACAAAATGGCGAAAGACCTAATAAAGAAATTCCTACTGGTTCAGGCACGGTAAGGGTATATTGTGGTTAAGGAATACTATTTACTTATGTTTAAAACAATGAAAGTAGATTATGTAATAGATAAAGCGAAGACTCCTATAGTTCCGTCACATCAAGGTTTATTTAAAATAAGAAAAAAACACCTTAATTTACATGTTAAAAATTTATCAGTATGATTTGAGAAACTTAAAAGTTGTTAATATAAGAAATAAAATATCATTTTATTGGGTAATAATTATTTTAAATAATAAAATCTTAAAACATAGAACAATTAGTTTTGAAAAATATGACAAATATATTGCTTTGGAAGCTCTGATGTATTTATTCAAGCTGAATTTATATTTTACAATGCCCAAATTATAATTATTCATTCTTCTTCATGAGATTCAAGGCACAAAAATCAACTTGTCTTTTCTTGATTTGCAGATTTAGGTGTAGTTATTGTATTTCTAATAAATTTTTTATAGCTTTTTGCATATTGTTAGGAACTCAGATGCTTTTTTTTCGTTTCTTTATTACTTTCATTGTTTGTTAACACGATAAGTAAATACATTAAATTAGTTATCAACTTTTGATAATGGTTGGTACTGTAGGGAATGAATTATATTGTTATTTATAATAATAAAAAAGTATTTTTTAATAGAAGTTTTATTGTATACAAAAAAATTGCAATTACGAAATACTTAGGTATTATTTAGAAATATTTTATAATTTTTTTCAGGGAAACAACAATGGAAATAATGGCGGAGGACCAAATAAAGAAATACCTACTGGTTCAGGCATGGTAAGGGTATATAGGGAAAGATTTTATGTTTCAAAATTTAATATGATCATGTTAAACAGAGGAAAACAATGTGTTATGTTAGTTAATCGTATAAACGTATCAACTATAATTATCTTCCGTGTGGACCTGAAATATTATAAACTGAGTCAAAAATGTGTAAGATCTTTTCATGAATTAAGTTACTTGAAATTTATTACTCGGGGGATTTCTGGGTTGCCGATTAAAAATTTGATGTTAGCTTTCGACAATTCAATATGGCGGATGACAAATTAAAAAACTATTTGAAATTTGCTTAAAATTTGTTACTCAGTGTTTTTTGAGGACACTGATCCGATTTTCAAAATTCAAAATGGCGAATCTAATATGTCATATTTTGGCAATTTACTAAGCTGACTTTATTTATTATTATTTCATTATTTGTTTAAACAAATAATTATTGTTAATTACTTACTTCATACACAAAACACATAGAAACATGCAGTCTTGTGTAATTTCGCAACTTTCTAAGCTGATTAACATAAAATAAAGATATTTCATAAATTGAAAAATTTAGCAAATGTTTAGGCAATTGATTATCATTATTTTTTTAAACAATGTACGTAGATCCTTGCAAGTTACTACTAATTTTTCAATAATACTTATTTTGATGAATTATAAAAATAAGAAAAATTGCCAGTTTGTAGATGTTTTGTGTAAATAGTAAATAAATAACAATAATTATTTATTTAAACAATTACCGAATTGTTTAATTTATAAAATATCTTCAGGTTATACTATTTAGGTATCTCAGTTAAATGCATAATTAGACAAAAATTGCAAGTTTCTCGGTGCTTTGTGTCAGGAGTTCGAAAGTAGCAACAATTATTTGTTTAAATAATTGTAAAATTGATCATTTTATGTTTAATGTTTGTTTGTTATTTTAATTAGGTCGGTAAATTTCAAAATTACAAAAAATTGCAATTCTATAAGCTTAGGAAAAAAGATGTTAATAATTGTTTAAATAAATCAAGTGTATAGTATATCAAGTATATCAAGTGTATATATTAGTAAAAATTGAATGAAAATTTTTTTTAGGGTAATAAGGTCAATAATAAAAGAAAAGAAGGAGAAACAAATTCTTTCACTTTTGGCGGTGTAGCTGCGTCATTGCCGGTATTGCAGCCACCCCCAGGGATATTTGGACCATCAGCTCCTGTTTTTGGAGGACCTGTTCGGCCACCTGTATTTGTTCAGGTTATATTAATTTTAATTATATTTTTTGACGAAATTAGACATTGTTCAGAATCGTAAAAATTTCGCATATGTAGAGGAGAGTGGGGCAAAATGGGGTAGGCGGATCAAATGGGGTACTTCTGTTTCTCCATGATGGGTACTTTTAATTTTTTTATCCTCGAAATATGTCATTGAAATTAATAAGAAAATATTATTAATTATGAAGACAGTACGAAAAGAATTTTTTTTTTTGAAAGTTATACTACTTTAAAGTTTTGAATAAAATAAATATCAATTTTTTGCGAAATTAAAGTACTGATAAAACTTTTTGGGATAATTTATTTCATTTCTTAGTAGGTGTGAAATCTTTTTCAACACTTATTCTAGAGTAACTTCCAATAGGATAGATTGTTAAATTATTTATAACAGTTTGTAAACATTACATTTTGTTGTAATATGCAGTGTGAGGCAAAATTGTGTACCTACACTGAAAAAAAATTGTAATTGAACCAAGTAAATGCATTTACTTGGCAGAGTTTACTTGAATCAATCCCATATTTATTTGAGGAGAGAAATTAATTTTCTTGTGCCAAGTAATTATTAGCATTGGACAGAGTTCTTGAATTAATAATTCAGTATTTGGTGGAAGTAAATATGTTATTGATCAAATCAAATATTTTACTTATCCGAAGTACCAAAAAGGATTGAATCAAGAATATTATGTTCTTAAGCGAAATAGTAAAGTATTGTCTGGAGAAATCGTTTTTCTTAAATCAAATCATTTCATTAATTTGATTTGAAACTTTTTTTTACTTAATACAATGCCGGTGTTCTTGATCCAAGAAAATATTTCGCTTCAAATGGATGTGCAACTTAAATAGCAGTTTTTGAAAACTGTCCATTGAGGCTTGGATGGCATAGTGGTAACGGTACAGCTTCTGATGCGCGTAACCCGGGTTCAATTCCTCCGACCGTGGAAAATTTTATTTCAAGGTATATTTGTTGTATTTGTGTTAAATATTAATTAAATGTAAATACATATGTAAAATGTAAAATAACAATTATTTAATTATTTAAATAAAAAATTTAAATGTTAATTAATTAAATAATAAAAATGTTTGACCTAAGTATTAGAAATGATGGAATGGGGGTAAGGGGGGGGGAGAGTTCAAGTAAATAATTTACTTGAATTGAGAAAATTTTTTTTATTGAAATTTATAATTTTCTCAAATCAAGAAAATATTTTCTTGATTTGATACACAAATGTTCTTGAATTAATATAATCTGCATTTCTTTCGTGCAACTTAATTTCTTGACTGGATTCCATATTTTCTTGGATCAAAAACATATACTCTCCTACCAAGTATACTATGTCAAGAAAATCGTTTTCTTGAATCAATACTATAATACTCTTGGCCGTATTCAATCCCACCATTTGCTTCAACCAAGAAAAATTTATTTATTCGTTTGGTTGTCTGTAAACAGCCAATTACAAAAATGTACTACATTTTGCCCCACTCTTCTCTAACTAAACTAAGCATCTGAACGAAAAAAGGGAAATTTTAATATGCTTTTAATAACTTTTTATGTTTCGGCTAATGATTCACTCACTATAAATCTCATTTTTTTTACTTTTTGGAAAAAATATGTCACGTGTCGTGAAGAAAAGCAAAAAAACCTAAAAAGTAGAACCTAAAAGTTTAAAAGTTAAAAAAAACTACTACTAAAGTAGTAAAGTAAAAGTAAAGTAGTAGTAGTAGTAGTAGTAGTAGTAGTAGTAGTAGTAAGTAGTAAAGTAGTTTACACTGAACTCTTGCTGTAATGGACTAGTTTTTTGATGAAGTGTTGAGCGGGGAAACGGGGGCGCTGAGCTTGACCGATAGCGCCACCAACAAAGCATTATTTTCTAAATTTTAAGGGTGCACAGTCTCCCCACATAAAATGTGTTTGTGTTTTGTGTGTAAATGTTTGAAAAGTTATCAAACATTAATCAGAAAGTTGAAAAGAATTATGTTTCCATTCCTTAATTACTTGCTCTTAGTTACAAATTTGTGCAATTAAAAAAAAAATTTTTTAAATAGTTTAGAATTTGTGTTTTCAATATTCACACGGTCCTGAATGTTTTGATGGCCTTGCTTCAAGGGTACTCGTGCTGTAATGGACCACAGCACATTAGAGTCCATTACAGCAAGAGTTTAGTGTACTTTAAGTTTAAAGTTTTTGTTCTTTTTTACCTAAAAAGCAAAAAATCGATTTTCGGATTATGATTGTTTTGGATAAAGGAGAAGGGCCCCCAAGGCCTATATTTAGGTCATTTGGGAATTAGATTTAAATGATTGAAATGTACATTTTTACAAGTAAGAATTATGATTTAGACGATTTTAGGTGAAACGGGGATGTTTTTGTAACTTTAACCTTTTAATATTGAGGGTTTTTCTTAATAAAAGGGTGTTAAACAATTGCACAACAAAATTTTTTTAATTTTAATCCAATTGACTCCAAACTTATTACTCGGGGGGTTTTCGGGGTCGCTGAATACAAATCTGAAGTCGGAATTCAAAAATTCAAAATGGCGGATTTAATATGGAGGACGAGTTTCATTAAAAATCATTCAATTCAGTTGAAAATCGTTATTTGTGGTTTTTATGAAATTTGTCTGACATATTGGATGCGCCATTTTTAATTTTTGAAATCCGATTTCAGATTCGTAATCAGCGACCCCGAAAACCTCCGAGTAAAAAATTTGGAGTCAATTGGATTACAATTTAAAAAAATTTTTTGTGCAATTTGACACCCTTTTTGAGAAAAACCTTTAATATTAAAGTGTTAAAATTATCAAAACACCACCGTTTCACCTAAAATTGTTTAAAATATAATTCTTACTTGTAAAAATGTACATTTCAATCATTTAAATCAAATTACCAAATGGTCCAAATATAGGCCTTAGGACCTTCTTCTTTAAAGATTATTTTTTAATTATCTGAAGTCAAAATTAATTTTTATTAAATACTTATTTCAAATACTTTCGTAATAACGATTTATAAAAGAGAAATTTGTGCTAATGCTAAAAAATTCCTTTTTTCCTTCTCCTGTAAAATTTTAGATATGTTTCTTAGGTGTTTTTTCGCGACGCGTCACAAATTTTTATTTTAAATTTGTATAATTGATTTTAATTAGATATTGCTCAAAATCGCACAAATTGGAGCGTTTTTCATTTTTGACAAGAATGTAAAACTTTTTAGTTCTTTTTTGTTCCTAGTTTTGTATTTTTACCTAAATTTAGTATGTGAATGAAAAAAGGGAGGTTTTAATATATTTTTAATGATTTTCATATATTGGCTAACGCTTCACCCAATAAATTTCAATTTTTTGTACTTTTTTGAAAAAATATTTTTTAAATTTGTATAATCAACTTAATTTTTGATTCTAATATTAAAAGAGATGTATTAACATAATAGAGTAGAGTGGGGCGAAACCACTAATTTGCTTTTATTTTCGTGTTTTACGTCTTACTGACTTAACCTTCAATGTGAATGATAGTTCTGATATTCTCCGCTTGTGTCTGAAGTTTCAATCCGTTTACCAAAATGTCTGCAGAATAACAGTGTCATATGTAAAATGTTAACAATTTTCAACATTTTTTGTTTCATTTGATTATTTTATTATTGTTAATATAATGTAAAAATTAATAGAGGAATAGAATTTTTTTATTCTTTTGAGTCTTCTGAATATATTTGTGTAGTTTATTTTGAAATTTTTCAAGTATTTTGGAAGTTATTAAATTTTTTCGAAAAAAGTGTTGGTGGGGCGAAACCACCAATGGCTTTTAAATGGGTCAAAATTAAAGAAAAATTCTAATTTTATTAAGAATTAATTCAGTGAAGATTAAAAACAAAAAACTTTTTATTTTATTAAATATTAAGTCGGTAAAGATTAACAATAAAATAATTATTTTATTACTGCCTTATAAGAATAACTGACTACGGTATATTCCACACTTTCTAAATATCTAATTAAAATAAATTTAATTTTGCAAAAAATTTATTTATTTGTATTTATTTATTAGTTGTTTGTTGTATTGATGAAGGAGGATAATTTTTACCCTTAAAGGATTTTCTACTTGTATATTAAAAAAATTTTGAAATCATGTAAATTTTTTTCTATAATTGTTTTATATTTTATATTAAATTCAGAGAACATATGTTAACTATTATTATAAATGAACAATAAGAAATGCAAAAAAAGTTTATTATCTTTATTTTTTAGTGATTCGTTAACGTATCCAAAGCAGCTATTAAAAATTACAGTTAAATTTAGCATTTTAAACTTGAATTATCAAGAAATGAATATTTTACAGAGTAAATTTTATCCTACCTTATACTCGGCGGATTAATAATAATTTTTTAAACAATTTTTTATATAAATGAATAACGAACTCTCCAAACATACAAGAAATAATCTAATTTTTCAAATAGCAACAATAAGTATAAATAAGTGATACATGTTTGTAAGTATTTTCGAGGTTGTTGATTACAAATAAGATGTTAAATGGATCGCTGTTAATATAGTTACCAACTTTTTTTAAAAAATGATTACTGTTTGTAATTAAAAAGATAGTAATAATGTTTTCAAGGTTGCTGATTGTGAATTTGATAAAAAATAAATTGATTTTGTTATATTTTAGATGCATCAAAACAGTGTTCCAGTCTCATGGAACTATGGCGCTTGTTTTCCTTCACAGGTAAAAATTATATTTAAAAATATTTTTATGAAGGGCATTTGAACTATTTTGACGGCACAATTGGTAAAAAGCATGGGTTCTAAAATGGTGACGTCACAATGGTTCAAATGCTCTTAACGACGAACTTTGCAACGGAAAAGAATTTATTTAATATTAGTCTCAGTTTCTCCGTGAAAAATTTAATTTAATTAAATTAAAGTTATTTATTTAAAAAAAAATATATATATATATATAGAGTAAAGGGGGGTAATGTAGTGCACTGGCTTTACCGCCTAAACGAATAAATTGAATTACTTGCCGTTAGTATGGTAGGTTTAAAGAATCAAAGTATGTTAATGTATATCAGTTTTGCTTGATTGTGCTTCTTCTAAAAGAAGTTGTGGCGTCACTTCAAAAACAGTAGATTTCGAAACCATATTTCCGTTTTTTAGTAACTTGAAGAAAATGTAAGGCTTATTAGAAAAGTATTAGGAAAGTTATTTTTCCATGTAAAATTTACTTCTGAACACAAATTTAGTATTGTTTTGATGCTTAATTTTGTTTTTATTGAGATATTGAAGTCAACGTGAAGAAAGTGCTTGGGGGCAATGTAGTGCAATTATACAGAGTACCGTAAATATGTATTATTTAACCATGTTTTCTTTTAGTAAATTTTTGCAGTTTTTTTCAGTTTTATTCAACACAGGACCAAAGAAATCTGTAATTTGTAGTTTTGTCCACTAGACGAGATGATACCATGCAAAGTCTCGATCTCGTCTCGGTTTTTACATGCAAAGTCTCATCTCGTGGGCATCACTACTAGTTTATAGTTTTTTAAGTTTCTTATGTTCCTAATATTATATCGAATAAAATAAAGTCGTTTATAATATATTATCTACTTTTTATTTCACTAATAAAGTGGTGCACTACATTGCCCCACAAATTTTAGAATGTCGAAAAAAAGTGCCTTTAATTGTTTGGATATAGAAAAGCTCTATCTATATCTACAAAAAAATAATGTACACCATAAATGTAGCTAGAAGCATTGTCTTTCCAACGAGTCCTTATTGATCAAAATTGGTTGAAAATTGCAACCTCAGGAGTCTTTGAAAAAAAGTGTACTACATCACCCCTTTCTACTCTATATATATATTCTTGATGTGCATATTTTATTATCTAGAGATTATAAGAAAAATTCTTTATTAAAGAAACTTAAGATTTTGAAAAATAAGATAGTTTAGTAAATTTTTTTTAAAATTTAGTAGTAATTTAAAAAGTATATTGTAATTATCATGTATAGTAGTAAAAAAAATAGTTATTGACCTATTATTTAAGCGAATTAGTTTAGAAATTACATAATTATTAGTATTATAAAAACAAAAAATTTACTGTCAATTGGGGCTATTTTTTGCACTAAATAGCTATTTTTTGATTCCGTGATTTATTAAAATTTAGAATTAAAGGAAAGAAGAAAACAAAATTTTTATATAGGTTGTAGACATTCTTTTAAAGACTTCCTATAAGTTGGCTAATAAAAAATTTTTTTCATTTGAGTTTTAGACTTTAAAATTCGTATACAAAATAGCCCTCGGGATGGGGCTACATTTTGTGTATCAATTTTTGTTTTTTATAATGTTACCTAAACTTTGTTTGGTTATTTCTGCTTTATTAAATCATGTCTCAGATTAAATTGAAATGAATATTCCATGGAGTAAATTTTACCCTATCTTACACTTGGCGGCTTAATAATAATTTTTAAATAATTTTTTATATTAATGAATAATGAACTCCCCAAACATACAAGAAATAATCTAATTTTTCAAATTGCAACAATAAGTGCTGTTAATATAGTTATCAACTTTTTTAGTAATGTTTTCGAGGTTGCTAATTACGAATATGATAAAAAATGATTTTTTTGTTATATTTTAGATGCAGCAAAACAGTGTTCCAGTCTCATGGAACTCTGGCGCTTCTTTTCCTGCACAGGTAAAATTTATATAAGATTAGTTCAAAGATATTTTTTTAAAATATTTTTATTAAGAACGAACTTTGAAAAGGACTGTTGTTTTTATAGTCTGTTTTTTTAATAAACTTTTACCCTTTTAGTGCTTACTTAGTAAAAAGAACTTATTTAACAGCAGTCAGAAATTTTTTTCCTTGAAAAATTAAATTTAGGGCTATTTATTTAAAAAAATGTTATATATATAATTCTTTTTTGTATACACTACCGGTCAAAATTGAGAGACCATCCATTTTCAGGTGAATGAAAAACGACATAAGATTTATTGAAACTAAAATTTTTTTTGTTCATTTGTTGATAGATGATACAATTTTTAAAAGAACAAGATATTTCAGAAGTCGTTTGGACAATAATTCATTTAGATATTTTTAAAAAATCGTCATTTTTAATGTTTTACAGAAATTTGAATAACTTCTAAAATAATGAACGGTTTTTAATAATCTTTGGCTTATTTTAAAGGTCTTTTTTTACACTATAAGAATTACTTATAGGCATTAATGTGTAATTGGTGTTTTTAATAAATTGTATGAGAGTTTATAGAGGTAATGACAATTAAAGCAAAAAAATTACCTTTTTTTATGAAAAATTTAGTTCTTTCATCAAAATTATATTCCAGTACAATAAGATTTTACTCATTTTTTTCAATAATCTTATCCGTTGCATTAAAACGGATCGATTGGTATATATAAAGTATATATTTTATTTGAATTTATAGAATTAAACATAATTAAAACCAAAAATTCGCACTTTTATTAGAACTTTATTTCCTTCTTAAAAATTATGTTGCTTTATAATAAAATTTTAATCTAGACTTAAAAACAAACTAAAAATTTTCATTTCATCAAGACGAATCGATTGATGTATAAAAAGAATATATTTTATTAGCATTAATAGAATTAAATAAAATGAAAAAATTCACTTTATAGCAAATTTTTTGCTTATCGTAAAGAGGAAGCAAAATGTTCATGTAATGAACATCTTAATTCACAACTTGTTTAGAATAGTTTTTAGTACAGAAAAATTGTTCCAAATTTGACGGCCTGCATTTTCTAAGAAAAAAATTACACGTTAATGCCTATAATTAATTCTTATAGTGTAATAAATGATCTTTAAAATAAGCCTAAGATCATTAAAAAGCGTTTACTATTTTAGAAGATATTTAAAATTTTGTAAAACATTGAAAATAACAATTTTTAAAAAATATCTCAATTAAATATTGGCCAAATGACTTCTAAAACATCTTGTTCTCTTCAAAATTTTAACATCTTTCAAAAAATAAAAAGAAAAAAATTTTAGGTTCCATACATTTTTTTTGTTTAAAAATGTTTTTTAATTATCTGAAAATGGGTGGTCTCTTAATTTTGACCGGTACTGTAGTCTATAAAGAAACTTAAGATTTTCAAAGATAAGATTGTTTGGTAAATTTTTTTTAAGTTCAGAAGTAATTTAAAAAATATTGTAATTTTCATGTATATAGTATTAAACAATATTTTCATTGACTTATTATTTAAGCCAATTAGATTAGAAATTACATAATTATTAATATTTTAAAAATAAAAAAATTACTGTCAACTGAACCTATTTTGTGCATCAAGCAGCTATTTTTTGACTCCATGATTTATTAAAATTTTGATACATGTTGTAGACATCCTTTTGAAGATTTCCTATAAGTTGGCTAATGGCACACTCACACCTTTTGCTCCTGCCTGCCTGCTTGTAGGTTGTTATGGCAACCACATAAGAGTAAGAGAGTCAATTCAAATTGTATGTTTTTTCTCTCTTACTTTAGTTGCTCCACTAAAGCTGAGAGTGCGCCTTATGGAGGTTCCCTCCATTCACTGAACTAGTCAAAGCAATAACCATTTTTGTCTGATTTGACTTGCTCGGTACTTTGAAACGTCTGGCAACACTGCAACTCACGGTGTGTACGTTGTCATCAGCTGTTGTTTTGTATTGTCGCGTAATGTATATGAAAAATGGGGAAAATTAACAGTTTTAAAGGAGAAAAGAATAATAAGTTATTCTTTAGTGGTAAAATTTTAAATATAGCGCGCATAACCTCAAAATTTTGACATGCGCACGGTGGAAAATGTGGTGACGCGAAATGCCGTGTTGCCAGACACTGCAAGTTGTCCTTTCTGTATCGCAAAAAGTGTAAAAAATTTTAAAAATTAATTATTTTTAACTCTCACAGGAACCTATTCACCTTTTTCAAATACAAAATAGCTCTCGAGATGGGGTTAATTTGTGCATCGAATTTTGTTTTTTTATTATGTTGTCTAAACATTGTTTTGATCGTTTTTGCTTCATTAAATACCCTGAAAAAATGTAAGAAATTTTGAATCACATAAAATTAACTATCCGGATTTATCCCAAGATTTATAAATTTAGAAAATTTTTCACTTTTTTCTTAAAATATTTAATAAAAAGTTAGCGCATTACGTATTTATTACTACAACACAATTGACAACAAATATCTAGCACAGTTTATGAAACACATTAAAACTTTAGAAGATCTGGTGTATTTTTTCAGAATTTTAAAAAATTTGTCACAAATTTTCCGATTTAAAAATTTTTTTTCTGTTAACTGATAAAAAATTTAATAAAAACATTTAGTGTCCTCTATTGTCATGTAATAAAACTTTTATTTTATAAAATAGCAGATTAAAATAATTCATTTTAATAATTTTATTCATTAAAAATTTTGTGTGCACAAAATAGCCCTTGTTTATTTTATGTGAATAATTTTAAAAAAATTGTATAACAAATAAGTTCTGTTTTTTTAGATTCAAAAAAATGAAAGTGAGCAAAATTTGAATGCAAGAGATAGAGGTAATTGTTGTTTAGTTAAATAATTTCATTGTTTAAACAAATTTATTACACTATCACCATAACTATTTTACAGGGCATAGTGAAAGAGCAGGCTATGTGGTACGAAATAGGCGGGCGAGAGGTCAGAGACGGGCTGAAGACCAAGGGATTTACAGAATGGCTCAATTTTTCAGAAATTTGGTTGAGCCTAGTCCTAGTTTTCCTAGGGGAGGAAGACGTGGACAACGTGGAGGAAATAATTCAAGCGGAGGAAGTAATTCAACTGGGGGAAGAGGAGGAACAAATTTCAATTAAAAACCATTTTATTTGGATTAATATTATTATAAAATTTTGATTTAAATTTTTCAGTTTATTAAAAAATATGTAAAATAAAAATTATAAGGTAATAAAATATTATGAATAATAAAAAATTTTTTAAATAATAAAAAAGTTTGTTTAAATGAATAATTTTGTAACAAAATTTTGTTGTTAAAATTTAAGATATTAAATAATCCCAACAAAAACATCTTTGATGCAAAAAATGTTTCGCCAAATAAAAATTTTGTCAATGACCAAATAATCAGTGAAATAAAAGTTTACGAAGTAAAATTTATAACTAAAATTTTAGTATTGAATTGTATTGAATATAAAATTTAATTTAATGATTAACATAATCAGTTTATAAAATCCAATTGTTCGTCTGAATAAAAAATTTCTATTTGAAATAATTGTAAGATCTACTAAGTCATTTCTAACTAGTAATTAATGAAATTATTGACGCCAACATTTTACAATTATTTCAAATTGAAATTTTTTATTAAGACGAATAATTGGATTTCATAAGCTGATTATGTTAATTATTAAATTAAATTCTATATTTGTTACAATAGTTCTATAGTTAGTATAGCATTACTATGGAACTATTATAGTTAGTATAGTACTACTGTAGTACTATTATAGTTAGTATAGTACTACTATAGAATTATTGTAGTTAGTATAGTACTACTATATTACTATTATAGTTAGTATAGTACTACTTTAGTAGTACTATACTAATTATAGTACTAGTTTAGTAGTACTATAGTTAGTATAGTATTATTTTATTTAGTATAGTATAGTACTTCTATAGTATAGAATAGTATATTACTACTATAGTACAGTATTACTATAGTACTACAATAATTCTCTTTTGTCATACTTTAACCTCGAAAGTTGCATTTTCAGAGCTGACGTTGGGAAAAATGTATACATATGTTATGTGTGTATACATGTATATATTGTTTAAGTTTTATTTATTTTAATATTTGTATTAAAGGGAGGGGGTGTAGGTGAGTGTTGCAAAAAATGTTGTATGACACTCGTGCATAAAGTTGATTATACTTGTATATTCACTCACTTTATGCACTTGTATCATAAATTACTATTTTTTAATTGAGTGTACTATATAGCTGTGCAAAAAGCTTGAAAAGTTGAACCAGAGTTTGGTTCGATGTATGGGAAAGTTCTACAGTATCGTTACTTAAAGGTTTATTTAAAATAAGAAAAAAATAGCTTAACTTGCATGTTAAATACTTATTGATATATTTTTAGAACGTCATAAGCTATCAATAAAAAAGATATAATACCATTTTGTTGAGTAATAATTAATTTAAACAATGGAATTTTAAAAGACTCAAAAAGCAGTCTTGAAAAATTTGGCCTTAAGTACCGGTCAGTATAAATTTTAGCAGTTAAACAAAAGACAATAATCGCAAATATTGGTTTGAAAGCAATTGAAATTGGTTTGAATTCGAGTACTCGATTGAATTCGAGCTTATAAATGATTAAAAAAAAAGAAGTAGAAAATATCGAATTCTCCCTAAATTTCTTACTTTAGATAATAGGTTAATAATTATAACACCTAATGATTTTCTGTGACCAGTAAATTCCTTAAATTCGAAATTTTCTACTTATTAATAATTTTTTTTGTAATTTAAAAGCTCGAATGATTTTGAGTACTTGACTTTTTCGAGCACTCGAGTGAATTCGAGTACTCGTTTCCAATCGAGTACTTGAAAAATTTGAGTACTCGAAATTATTCGAACTTTTTATGAGGCTCGACTCGGCTCGAAAAATGAAAAGCTCGAAAATACTTGATCGAATATCGAGTTTCGAGCTTTTTGCACAGTTCTAGTGTACTATGATTGCAAGATACGTTTCTATTGTGATTTTTATAGCATGGTGTGAGTGTCTTGAAATAAGAAAAATATGCGATACACAATTGTGGTCTTGGTACTTTTGAAGCAATATATTATTCGATAAAATACTTGGATAAAAAATGATTTTATTACTGAAATTTAGTTTTATTTACGTATGCAATGTTTATTAAAACTGAAAATATACATTATTCTATTAGATAGTTTTTCTATTTTATTTAAATTTTTGTTTATTTTTTAAATAAAGGTACGCACATTTAGGGTACGTTAATCTTATATTAAGTAGAAGATGTGAAAAAAAGAAAAATTTAATGAAAGTGCGTAGGATGAAGTCATGAGATTATCTTTCTTATATCTATACAGAGAAATTAAATATTTATTAAAGAATTTCAATTTGTCAATTTTTTTATAAAGAGAATGTTTTTGTGGAGAAAAGATACTTTATCATAAATGTAAAAAATGTGAAATAAGAAAGTTGTAAAATATAAATTTAATTTAATTTTATTATTCAAATTTGACAAAATTGTTATAATTACATTTTTTTAATGGTATTTATTTTTGAATATAATATTATATAAAAATATGATTACGTAATACATAAGAAAATTGTTTTTTTTAGTTTCGCAGTTCATTTGTTTTTAAATTGTTTTTTTTATTTCTTAGATATGAGACTGTAACTTATTTTTTTTTAAGATTTATATGAAAACTCTTTAAAATTGGGAGTTATTATTTACAGAGCTGCTTCGCCAGAGTTCATGATTGTGTAGTCTTGAGTCCACAAATTTTATCCAAAAGTAAAGAATCAATTTTAATCACATTTTATAAATATTTTATTATTAAGCGAACTTATTTTTAAGTGAAAATATTGAAAATTGATACTATTTTTTAGAAAATCTGTGATTTTTTGTCTACTTTTTTGCATTTTTTTTATTTAAAAAAGGTATTAATATTTTTTTCAAGTTTAGTTTTCTTAATAGTAAATTTAAAAAAGATCAATTTCCAAATTTTCTTGTTGAAATTGGTCAATAATTTCTTGAGCTACACTGCACGATAATTTTAAAAATTTTAACTAACGATTTTTTCACAGGAAAGCATTAATTTTTTTAGCCGTTTAATGTGGTTGCCTCCGTTAATAAGTAGAAAGTAGGTTTACAACTTAGACATAATTTAGTCTTTCAATTTTTTTGAGTAACAGTTAATTAATTTGTCGACATTAGTTGATAAATTAGTTTAAAATAATCGTCTATTTGTTTTTATATTTTACACACTTATACTTCATACTGTCAACATGTTTTTCTCCTTGAATTATAGATGATTTTTTAATTTACATTTTTTTAATTATTCGATGTATGTTTCTTTCTATGAGGTCTTTAAATTTCATTGAAAATTTTATTCTGAAAAATTTTTGTATATAACTATTTTTTAAAATCAACATCATGTAAAATTCTTTTAATGTTAGTATAATATTATATCACATATTATCGTTACAAGGTAGAATTATACGTTGATATTGATTTCACTTTTTCTTGTTATTTTTATTTTTTATTAAAATTATAATTTGTGCAAAATTTTAAAAATTTCGTATTTTACCCAGAATGTTAAAATGAAATTTTTCGATTAATTTCAATGAAATTTAAATTCAATTAATACAACGTAGAAAACACAGGTAATGTTTTTAAAACTGTGATGTTTCAATATTTGTATGATAATTTTCAGGAAAATACTTAATTTGAAATTTAAAATATTCTGTATAATTTCTGTTTCAAAGAAATAGTATATAATTTTAATAGTTATAGTATAATTTTTATAGTATTCTAAAACAATAGTTTCTAAATCTGTTTGTTCAGTCGGTAAGTATTAAGTTTGTATTTTTGAAATGTATTCGTTGTTTGAAAAATATGCCATATCTTTCTTTAGATTGTGAGGTAAAGCACTGTGAACTTCTATTTACTTATACATAAATTATAATTTTTTTTATAAAAAATTTAAAGTTTTTACTGCATTTATTTTACTTGTATTTGCAGTTTTTCTTACTAAGTTTTATGTAATTAATACGTATAATAATATCAGTTTTCTGTACACTTTTGTTTTCTTGTTAGATAATCTTCATAATATCTTTTAATTCTTCGAGGTCGTTGTCTAATCCAACTTCATTTAAGAGTAAACATTTTTCTCTTTTAACTGGTTGCTTTATAGTAAATATACTTATTTGTAATAATATCAGTTTTTTGTAGATGGTGTAGTTCAAGTCTGTCAGTCTCTTATATTGATGGAGGTTAATTTTCACAGTTTATTGATTCGTCTTCCATATATTACTAATTCGTAATGTGTCTAGAAATGTAAAGTTTTTACTGTATTTACACTTGCTGCTCTTCTTCTTCTTTCTTCTTAAGTTGTATATAATTATTATATGTAATAATATCAGTTTTTTTGTATAATTTGTGTTTTATAACCATATGCGTTTGATGTAGTCGATGATTTTTAAAGATAAATTTTTTTGTTTTATTATTATTATTATTATTTATTAAATATGGCTATTTTTAAAGTGTTTTATATATCATACACATATGATTATTTTACTTCGTTTAACGTGGACAAATCGCAAAACATGTAACGCAACAGTCTTTTTTTTATTCATAATTTTTAAATAATTAGACATTAATAAATGCGTGTTTGTGCGCATTTCAAAATATAATTTTTATATCAATGTTGCTCATGAACATAAAATTTTTGGAATTTATTATTTAAAAGTTATGAACATTTTTAAAAGACTGTTACGTTACAAAATTATATAATATATATATATATATATATATATATATATATATATATATATATATGTCCAAGGCATAGTTTGGGGACCCTTATTTATTCGCGTATATATAGCTTCTTAGTGACCTACAGATCATAACGTAATTAAAATAATTGATATATACATAAATTAACTAAATTTAAATGGCTAATTAAGTATGCAACGCATATTTTGAGGACTTATATATTTTTTTATTGCTAATGTCCTCAAACTATGCGTTATACTTGTACGTCTTTTACATGTTGAAAGCATGTTTTGAGGACCAAATTATTTGTACACAGCATAGTATGAGGACATTTTTTATGTACAATGCATGTTTTGGGGACAAAATTATTTGCACACAGCATAGTTTGAGGACATTTTTATTATGTATAAAGCATGTTTTGGGGACCAAATTATTTGCACACAGCATAGTATGAGGACATTTTTCTTATGTATAAAGTATGTTTTGAGGACAAAATTATTTATAAACACCATAGTATGAGGACAATTTTCTGATGTACAAAGCATGTTTTTGGGGACCAAATTTAAAAACATATGTGACGCTCCACAGAGAAAGAAGATCTTTTAAAAAACATTAGGCGCAGTCTTTCGTGCGCATTTTTTTAGTAACGTACAAACGGAAAATGTTGAATGAATCGCTATTTTGATCCTAGAATCTTGATGAGTAACCCTTAAAAGCCCCTATACCCGATTGCTGCGAAAATATATTATCTAAAAATACTTCAAACCATGTCTTGAAATCAAAGTAAAAATTTTGGTAATTTGGGCGTTAATGTGTTAATTTCATTGGATAAAGAAAATAGCAATACCCAACTAAAAATATATCTTTAACAAATTTTAGGATCCTGTTAGACTTTGGTTTAATAGTTTCAAAGAAGGATTGTAGTGTGGATTTGTCTAATTTTATTATAAGGTACCTTTAGGATTTAACGTATTTTAATTTATCGACCCCGAAAACTTAAAAATAGTTATCTACATTCATATTTCATTTATTAGTGATTTTCTTTTTCGATGCCCCTATAGCGGTCATACACACTAGTGGCACGATCTATTTTCGTCTCTATAGACGTCAAACATTGTGAAAGGGTTAAAGAATAGAATTTGTACTTCATATTATAAAACTTTCGAACCTAAATAAAAATGTTCATTAATTGGAATTCACTTAAGCTCAAGATTTGATAATCGTTATTTTCCCAAGAAAATCTATAATTTAAAAAATTATAATACTTTTCACACCAAAAATTTTAACATTTTACTGAAGAATAAACATATAAGCAACACTCTTTTGTTACATATACTAAACATGTACTTCGTGTACGTACAGATTGTAAATTTTTAACAATTTTTTGGTCAAATTGATACTAGAAAATGGATTCGGGCGATGACGTTCGGTCAAAAAAATTCAGGTAAATGTCAATTCGAGTAAATATCCATTTGGGTGTATGAATTCAGGCGGTTGATTTCAGGCGTTTGGGCGTGTACCGTATTTTTAACATTTCTTTTTCTAACCGTCGTGATGAACATAGACAAATTTCAATATTATAAAGTTTACGTGTAATATTGTGTTCTTTTTCCTTTAATATTGAAGTAATATTACCATGTAGAGGACATTCTAATACCCAGTTAGATTGTAATATTACAGGTAATATTACGAATATCTAATGTTATATAGTGATTTTAAAATCCTCTATTAATGTAATATTACAATGCATGCAAACGAAAAGTAAACGTATGAAATGAATTCTTAAGTTTATTTCTTATGAATGCGGATGAACGTGAAAATCTGTTTTGCGCATTTCTTCGCATACAACTTTTATTAACAATGGATTTGGCGCTTATTGCACAGGTAAGTAAATTTCATTCTTTATTATAATAACGTATGTTTTAGCTAGACTTACTTAATGTTTAAATAAATCGAAAGGGATAGTGGTTGTAACGTTAGACGTAAATATTTTTAAAGCACTGCAAAAGTAGGTGTCTTTTTTTATAGATTACAAACATCTTAGACGTGACTACCAAAACAACTTAAATTAAGATGTTTCTTTTTGCAGTGCAGCAGACATTTTTTTGGCAGAATATGATCACTATTGAAATGCCTCTGCTTTTTGCAAATTTTTGTTAAACTTTTTTTTTAATATATGATGTTTATTCTTTTTTGTGTAAATATTAAGATGCGTTTATATAAATAAATATTAATTCTATTGTGTGAACAACAAACTTCTTTCATGTTTATACAAAACATCAGAGAAGATTGGTTACGGTACTTAAGGACAGGTAGGGACATTTGAAACATAAACAGTATATAGAAAAGAAAAAATATTATATATTAAGTCGTGAGGTACTGGTCGATCTTCTTAGAGATAGTAAAAAATATACAAAAATGTTATTAATATCTAAATTTGTAATTAATTTATATTTTTAATATTAGTTTAACCTTTTAGCTGCGAGAAAATTTCAGTACAAATTGACCAGTTATAAAATTTAAAATTTATACACAAAGTTATTGGAATATCAGGTAGAATCCCCGACCTGATGTCTGGTCGATATATCGACCACCCCCGCAGCCAAAATGTTAAAATAATAATATACACGGAGAAACTTTTCATAGCACTATTCTTTAAAACTGATTTGACATTTAAGTATGTTGCTGTTTTATTCTATGGAAAAACGACATAGATTATAGAAATTGCTATTGAGACTTACAAATACATGCATTTAGCATAGATTTTGCTATTCTTTTTAAGGGGACTAACGAAAATTAGTATGTTCTTTTAGAAAGAACAGAATAGTTTTAGAAAAGTAGGAAAGCCACGAATAATAGGGATGCCGGTCTCTTTCCCAGATTGAAAAGAGCATAATGACTATTATGTCGAATTCACAAACGTAGAATCTATAACTTTACGAAACAATTTTTATCAAATACAAAACTTAAGAAAATTATTTTCTTGAATTAATATTTGACATAATTTTTATTTTTATTAAACAATAATTCATAGAATTTTAAAATAGTCGATTTCTTATTTAGTCAAAAGTTTAAAAATTCGAAATTTAATTAAACCTAATTATACAAAACCTGCATCCCGAATAATAGAAGAAACACAAGTAGTGAAGATGATAGTAATTGCTTGGATCTGGTAGTAGATGGCATAAGTGCATATCACTGTAACTGTTGGTAAATTTTGGTAAATTTCTTTAACACGTATATCAATAACACACACACACACAAGTAAAGACACGACGACGCTTTACGAGTCACCCGATTCGTAGAAGCAGACAACTAAAGGTGCCGTCCCATGTCAGCGTGAAACGGGAAACGGTAAACGTTCAACCAATAAGAATTTTCTTTTAGAATGATTTCTATTGAATCGGATAAGTTGTTATTGGCAAAACGTTTTCCGTTTCCCGTTTTCACGCTCACATGGGACTGGCCCTTTAATCGTCTTTATGTATTTAAACTAGAAAAAATGTGCACCTTCGAGATAAAGCATTTTTAAAAATAATATTCTGAATAAATTATGTAAAAATATAAAACTTGAGAAAAAATTATATTACATTTAAGGACAGTTCTTGAATGTAATTTGGTATAAGAAAATAGTCACGTCTATTAATAAAAGAGTTTTATCCTTCATACGCGTTGTGAATTTCAACTTCGCAAACACTACGGTTAGTCGCGGCGTCAGGTGATGGACTCGGTGATGCTCGGGCGAAATCGGCAAAGTCCGACTACACAAAATTGGTATGTTACTTTAGGATGTCTGTTATACATTCTGGGTGTTTCCAACATTCGCTCTCTGAGCGCTCTGAAACTACGAAACATGATTGGTTGGATTAGAGGAATTGTGAATAATGTTAGGAGAATTGTGGATTTTGATTATCTACAACTCTAACTTGACAGTTTCGTACTCTGCTCTCAGGGGCTTTCTACAACAGCTTTTTTTATCGACAAGAGCAAAATGCACCATGTAAAATAGTGTGAAAACGTTGCGCGCGCAACTTTTTTACACTGATTTCGATGAAAAAAAGCTGTTGTAGAAGCAGCCTCACGCTCCGCATATCTCCATGGAGCGAAAAAGCAGAGCACGAAACTGTCGAGTTAGAGTTGTAGCCAATCAAAATCCACAATTCCCCTAACTTTTAACAAATGAACATTCGAACTTTAAGATATTTAAACAACTAAACATTCGCATTTCTAGAAATTATAGTAAATTAGCATTTAAACCTCTAAATATTCTACTAAATAGACACTTGAACTTTACGAAATTCCAACAAATAAACATTCATAATTTTAGCATTCATACAACGCAACGCTTCTTAAGGCCTTTCTCCAATAGGTTCCCAAAACTCTGCGTTGCGTTTGCGTCTGCGTCGGTTCCTATGGCAACATATGCTAAAATCAACGCAACGCAGTCATTCGTAGACTTACGCAGAGTTTTGGGATCCTATTGGAGAAAGGCCTTTAAGGAGCATGCAAACCTCTGCAGGCTGCTTGCCTGTGCAGACAGGTTTGTTTTCTCGAAAGCATTCGACACTTCTCGCATGCGTAAAATGTCGACTGGTTAATGACACATGCGACTTTAACACGGACAAATAGCCAAAAAGCAAGTAGCCGAGAAACGCATGATTTTCCCCTAATCGTCAAGTGGTCGAATGTTCAAATGGTCGAATACCAAATTGTCGAATGCTTAAAACGTCGAATTGTCAAAAAATCGAATGCTAAAACATCAAATCGTCAAATGATCAAATATTCAAGACGTCGAATCGTCAAATGGTCGAATGCTAAAAATGTCGAATTCTCAAATGATCGAATGCTAAAAAGATCGAATCGTCAAATGATCGAATGCTAAAAATGTCGAATAGTCAAATGATTGAATTCTAAAAACATCGAATTGTCAACTGGTCGAATGCTAAAACCATCGAATTGCCAAAACGTCGAATCGTGGAATGTTAAAAACGGCGAATTCCCAATTGATCGAATACTCAAAACGTCAAATCGTCAAAAAGTCGAAAAATTTGCTTGGTTAATGTTAACTTACATCAAACAAATTTTTCGACTTCTTGACGATTCGACGTTTTTGGAGCATTCGACCATTTGACGATTCGACGTTTTGAGCATTCGATCATTTGACGGTTCGATGTTTTTAGCATTCGACTTGTTGACAATTCGACGTTTTAAGCATTCTACAAAATGACGATTTGACGATTTGGTATTCGACCATTTGAACATTCGACCACTTGGCGATTAAAGTCTAATCACAATTGCTTCTCAAACGACGTTCGCAAATTGACTAAGTTAATTTGAAGGTATTCCTTTTGAATCAACGATCAAAATTTTTTAATTTAACAGTATATGCTTTTGAGTCAATGACTATAGTTTTTAAATTTAAAAGCATCATTTTTTTGAATCAAACATTTGTACTTTTAATTTTTTTAGTTATTGCTATCGATTGAATAACACCATACTGTTAAATCAATTCTTTTATGTGGTTAAAGATATACCAACGATAAATTGAGAAAAGGAAATGTTTGTTCACATATTTTTTATATACTATAATTAATTCACACACCTTTAACACAATACTTCTTATATACATCTTTTTCAATTTTACACGTTAAGATACACATCTTTATTATTTTTTTCATTTTACCCAACGACAAACACACACACACACATACACATTCAAACACACTTTATATTTTTTTGAGTCTGAAAAATACGCTGTTCCCAATTGGTCACCCATCCATGTGGTAACCGCGACCAAAGCTGCTTAACTTTCCTGATAGACGAGAACCGCCGCGCTGCAATGTAATACATTCGCTTATTACATTGAGCAGTTTCTTTCTGGTTAAATACCGTGCGCGAGATTTTTCTCGTGTGTAAGGGAATGTATATTTAACTAGTCATTAATTCTTTAAAACAATTTAAATAATACTTTTTTATATAAGAATTTCATAAAAGACAGGTTTAATAAACATATAAATATGTGTGGTTAAGTATTTTAATAAATTTAGCACCTGTCAATGTCTCAAATACATAGTGTCCTTATTTTAATAGCATATGCTACAGGCAATCCGCTATAGCACCAGTCATTGAAACGAAAGCATATGCTTTCATTTTCAAAAGCGCGCTTCTTTGGAGCAAACAACTTTTCATTTGATTTAAATTTAGACGCATTTTCTACAAATTTATCTATTAGATATTTCAAATGAATAATGTCAAAGAAGCAATAAATTATTCTGTTGCTATATATAGATGAACTATAGAAACAATTTGTAGAATATCATTAATTTAACAGTACCGTACTTTTAATTTAAACAGTTTCATTTTTTCGTTTTAAGCAATATGCTGTTCGATTAATGAATGTATCATTGAATCAATGACGGGAAATTCAATAGCATGGAGCTATTTGATTCAACAGCACTTTTTTTCAGTGTATGAATGTTCAATTAGTCGAAACGCCATCTGTTTGAATTGTCAAGTAAACGAATGGTCATTTCCTCGAATGGCGAATTGTCAATTTGTCGTATGGAGAAATTTTTCGGTTAATTAATCTTTCGACGATTTGACCATTCGATGAACTAGCAAATCGTTTATTTCACCGTTTGACTAATTCACCTTTCGTCTGCTTGATAATTCGTGCAAGTAGCGTTTCGACAAATTGTACTTTCGTCGAATTCACCATTCGACTAATTGACAATTCGCCTGCCTAACCATTCGAGGAAATGACCATTCCTTTACTTGATCATTCTAATAGATGGCGCTTCGTCTACTAGTTTTTCGGCTATTTGTCCTTTCTAAGTTTTGAGATATAGTTGTGTCCTTTTCTAACTCATGCTCTGCGTTCGCGAACGACTTTAGCGAAGCAGTTGTGCATAGGCCTTAAACTCTTGAAAACTCAATTCTCGATTCCTGTGATTCAAACAAAATTTTCGACTCTAAAAATCAGAAAATTGATAGCATGAATCGATTCTTTGAAAGAACAGATCCTGATTTTTTTTGAAATTTTGATATATTAAAACAAGTATTTCTTAACATTTAAATGTAAAAAATAACTAGCGTCTAAACTCTAAAAGTTAGAATAACCATTCGTTAAAATATTTAAAGTTAGAATGTTTATTTGTCCGAATATTTATTTTTACAAATTTGCATAGAGTAGAATGTTCAATTGTCAGAATTCCCAACTGTTAGAATTGAAGAATTCGGTGGGGGATGATGAAAAAGTTATTTACAGAACGCCAGGACTGGAAAACAAAATTTTTTTTTGGGTTTTGACGTTTTACTCGGTAAATATTAAAAATTTTGAAAAATGTTCTACATAAAAGTTGTAGATCTTGTTAAGATACACATTTTATGTTACATGCAATTTTTTCATAAATTGAGTATTTTTCGAAAAAAAAACACAAAAAACGGAAAATAACCATAGAAACGTTTTAATGCAGAAGGGAGTCAAATTAACTTCCTAGATGGTACTAGAAGGTATCCAACTTAGACCAGACCCCCCTCCAACGTTAAAAAAAGGCGTTTTGAAGGTGCATCCACAACACATCACTCAAAGGCGGGCGAAGCCCGCCGCTCCTGATTTTCTTTAACGTTTAATGCAGAAGGGAGTCAAATTTAGTTTCTAGTTTACACTAGAAGGTATCTAACTTTGACCAGAGCCCCTTCCAACGTTTAAAAAAGGCGTTTAGCATGCGCATCTACAACACATCGCTCAAAGGCGGGCGAAGCCCGCCGCACCTTATTTCCTTCAACGTTTTAATGCAGAAAGGGAGTCAAATCCGTTGGAGAGGGGTCTGAACTAAGTTAGACATCTTGTAGTACCAACTAGAAAGTTAATTTGACTCCCTTCTGCATTAACGTTAAAGAAAACCAAGAGCGGCGGGCTTCGCCCGCCTTTGAGTGATGTGTTGTGGATGCACCTTCAAAACGCCTTTTTTTAACGTTGGAGGGGGGTCTGGTCTAAGTTGGATACCTTCTAGTACCATCTAGGAAGTTAATTTGACTCCCTTCTGCATTAAAACGTTTCTATGGTTATTTTCCGTTTTTTGTGTTTTTTTTCGAAAAATACTCAATTTATGAAAAAATTGCATGTAACATAAAATGTGTATCTTAACAAGATCTACAACTTTTATGTAGAACATTTTTCAAAATTTTTAATATTTACCGAGTAAAACGTCAAAACCCAAAAAAAAATTTTGTTTTCCAGTCCTGGCGTTCTGTAAATAACTTTTTTATCCTCCCCCACAGAATTCTTCAATAACTAGTTAAATTAAAGCTTTTCCAAAAGAAATTAATCATTTATCTTCAAAATTGGCAGAAGTCATAGATGTGAATAACTGTTTATCCTTAAGGGTTAAAGCCTTTCTCTAATAGGATCCAAAAATCTGCGACAGTCTGCGAATGACTGCATTGCGTTGATTTTAGCATATGTTGCCATAGCAACCGACGCAACGCAGAAGCATCGCAGAGTTTTGGGAAGCTATTGGAAAAAGGCCTTTATTCGCAAGTAAAGAGTATTTTAATTTGACGTCACTAGTCAAAAAGATTAGGTCGCTTTGAAAAGAAGGTTGGCCCTGGACCGAAAAAAAGATTAAGTTCTAATGGGATTTACTATAAAAATTGATTTTTGTGGTAAATAAATATAAATTGGTTGTAATTAACCTAAGAATATGACATATCTTTTTTTATTCTTTCATTTAATTCATTGCAAGTCACTGTTAGTATGAAACATAACCTAAATTAAAATAGTGCTCAATTTATTTGACTATTATACACAAATCACGAAACTGACCGTGACTTGCAATGAATTAAATAAAAGCATAAAATAAGATCAGTCAGATTATTAGGTTAATTACAACCAATTTATTTTTATTTACCACAACAATAAATTTTTATAGCAAACTAGCTCAGTCAACGGCTGCTACGCGGCCGTCTCCTGTTCTAGTTCCCTGCCTATTCTTATTTCAATTTTCTCTTTTATTATTAATATTATATATTCTATTTAATAATTTTCTTTACAAAATAAATTAATTCAATTTAATTCAAGTATTAACAAAATTATAACCTGTTTATTAAAATTTATACGCAATTTTTTAATTTAAAAAAATATAAAAAAATTATTTAAATAAATTTGTTTTTAATTTTAATACAATGTATTTTTTAATTTTTTTTATTAAATTATTAAATTATTAAATATTTAAATAAATCTAATTTTCTTATTAAATCTTATTTAAAATTATTAAAATAATACATTAAATTATTAACTATTAAAAAATTAAATTTTCTTATTAAATCTTATTAAAATAATAATGAATAATAATAATTGCTTTACGAAAGGAAATAAATTATTTTAATTCTTTTAAAAAATTCAATTTAATTCAAGTATTTAAAAAATTATAACCTGCTTATTATATAAGAAAAATGCCAAATATTTTTTTATGTTAAAAAACTTATTGTTGAATATAAATTTCAAAGAAGGTAATCAGCATATTTAAAAGTTTGCGCCAAAAAACCATCAATCGGACAACCGCAGCTCCACCTGTATCGTGCACTTTTGCTTATGAGTATGCCTTTCTCCAATGCGTTGTTCCTAATAATCGCGCTGCGAGTTCTCTTTGATATTTTCGATATTCGACCTTGCCCATGCCTTCATGCCTTTTTTGTAGGAAATCCTATTAGAACTTAAGGCCAACGCAGAATAGAATCTTTAACCGGAACCGCAATCGTAAGCGTAACCGTAAGAATGAATTAAAGAAGGATAAACAATATACCTATCCTTCTTTAACTCATTCTTACGGTTACGCTTACGATTGCGGTTCCGGTTAAAGGATTCTATTCTGCGTTGGCCTTTAATGTAGTTTTCGCTCCGGGCCCAACCTTCTTTACAAGCGAGCTAACTTATGACCGGTGGCGCATTTGACCAGTGGCGCATTTGAGAAGTTACCACTGTTCAAAGACTTTTTAGAGCTCTTCCATATTGATTCATGACGAGTTTTGACAAGAGTTTACAGTTAGAAAGATACTATTTAGTTTTTATTTGAAGGACTATGTGTTTGCATATTTAAAGTAATTTTATGACTTAATATTAGGAATATAATAGTACATTTAGTATTAATATTACAAATTTCTAAAAAGTATACGTAAATTACATAATCGAAGGTTCTAATGACACACGTCGGTAAAGGTATGTTTTAAAATATGTTTAAATAACTGATTATCTTTATTTCACAATCCAAAAAATCGAATGCTTTTAATAAAGAACATGTAATTTGTTATTGTATTTTTACTTTCTAAACTAAAAACCGATATTTGATAGATATGTATTTCCTCATACTAGTTGTCGTATCTCTCATCTATGAGTTTAATAATACCTGCTGGTTAGGTTAAAAGTTTAAAGGTAAATAATAAAAAATCAAATAGTTTGCAAGATTAATTATTTACTTTTTATTACTTATTTAATATTTTTCTTAAGTAAAACATTTTTATAGAAAAAAGATTCTGTTTAAAATTCGTCAATAATATTAACGTTAGAACATGCTTTAAACTAATTAAAAAATTCAAATTAAACTTGTAAAATATCACGTGATTCTTTAAATTTATATTTATATTATACTGAAGTTTACGAATATTTCTGCAGAAATTGTCTCACATTTAATAAGGTTTAATATTTTTAATTTTCTAAACGCATTAAGCATGGATGGATTAAAATATTTGCAAATCTTTTGAAACTTAAAATTAAGGCTTAAAATTCTATAGCATTGTTCAAGTTATAGAATCCTGAATTTAAGAAAATTAAATTTTGAAAAATCATAAAAAGTTTTTAATTTATTTTTAAATATGTTTTAACTAAACTGTGAAGTTAAGTAAAGCTCTAAATTGGTCAAATTCAGCAATTGTATTAATTGATAACTTAATATATTGTTTTAAGAAAATGCTTATTTAAGTGATAAAATCAAATCATAGTAAAGTAAGTTTGAAAAAATTGTCAGAATCGTGATTCTAAAAGAACATACATAATGTTTCTTTTATTTATTAAAAATACTTTTTTCAGTAAAATGATAGCTTTATAAATAGATTTATTTATGTAAAATGAATTCAAAACTTATCTTGTACCCTAGAAAATTTTAAGAAAATCGCCGAAATGCGCCTGTCATGATTTTGAATGCGCAAGTCAGCGCTTAAATTGTAAAATCAAGACAAGTGAAATTTGATTGATTCATTTCCACACTTAGAATACGAAAAGAATGTACCTAGTTCGTCAGAGGCGAGGGGTGTAGTGTTTTCAAGGAATAAGTACTTTTTTAGACAATAATGCATTAATAGTGACTATCAAGTGAATATTTTCCAAGTAATAGTAAGAAAATAACAAAACTATAAGTCAACAAATGAATAAAATAAGAATTGGACAAAAAAGCACTTCTTGCACCATCTTAGGTGTAAATCTCATGTATTTAATAAATAAAGAGTTAAAATGTCAAATAGTGTAAGTGATTAAGGACATCTACACCTACAATTTTTTATATACATGTTTCTATAACAAATTAGTTTATGTAGTAACTCTAGTCTTCATTGTGGAATTGGTCTGGTTTCCTCGTTAAGGCTTACAATTTTTACTAATAAAAAGTTTATTAATGACAAATACAAATCACTTCCCGTACAATTATAAATTATATTAATTTGATACTAAGAGATTAATACTATTAATTAATTAATTAATTAATATAAAAAATTGTATAAAAACTAATAAGAAATAGGTTCAACTACTGATAAATGTAGCAGTTTCTGGAATGATGCAACTTTAATACTTTCATCTGTCTATGGCTTTTAACTCTGACTTTCATTAATTTATGGTTTTGTTATCTTGATTATCCAGTCAATTGAAACTTTCTCATATATAAAGTAGGTTCGTTTTCGACTTCTTAACTTCAGTCCTAATCGAAGGATATTTTCCTTTATTATAGAAAGTGTTAATACGTATTTGAAAAATTTTAAAATTAAACTAAATTAATATATATTTTTTATTTTACGGGCATAAAATTGCTCTTTTAGAAATTAGATTACCGGGAGCTATTTATTTGTTCGATCATATAAAAATTGTGAGCAGTTTTAAATTATGACGAACAAGTGAATGAGTTCTAGTCGTTTTCTATCTGAAATTGACAATATCTCAATGACCTTTCAAAATTGTTTATTCTACTAATTTATGTTCATAAAATTGTTTTTAATAGTATATTTTAATGCAAGATATTTCATATTATTGTATGTAATTTGTTTCTAATTTCAGAGAGCGTACAAAATGCTTCTGCGTAGTGCCGATATTAAATTAGTTACTAATTTTTTTGAAAGTCTAGATGAAGATCGATTTGAAATCCGTTATGTAGAGGGAAAAAATAGAGGAATTTTTAATAAAGAGTTTATAAGAAAGGGTGAAGTTGTAATTGAATATGTTGGTGATTTGGTATCAGATATAAAAGAAATGAAGAACCGCGAAGAGAAATATATTGAAAAGTCATTAGGCTGTTATGTCTTAGATTTTATATTTAAAGGGAAAAAACACTTCATTGATGCAACACGTGAAACAGAACATAAGGCTCGACTTATAAATCATTGTTGTGATCCGAATTTAAAACCTATTAATCATATAATCAATGACATACCTCGAATATTTTTTGTGGCATTAAAAGATATTGAACCTAACACAGAGCTTGTTTGGAATTACGGAGAAACACGAAAAAGCGTTTTAAAGCAGAACATTTGGTTAAACAAAAAATATGCGAATAAAGGTATAGTTGAAAAGAAACTGGCTCGATGTTTTATATACAAATATACACTACTGTCCACGAGTATCAGGACGATTATACGCAACTCTATTGAAAAACATGCCATCACTTTTTCAATCATATCTCGACAATAAAAGGAGATACAAAAAAACTGAAAAACGTTTAGAAAGCTTATTAAATTTTACGTAAAATTGGCTATATTTAAAGTCATTTCGATAAATATTTTTTAGTTATGTAGTGAGAAAGAACAAAAAAGAATTATCAAATTTTCTCATTTTTGTCTCTTGACTTTAACTTTTTTTAAAATCTAGAAAAATTTAGATAAAAATTTTTTAAAAACACTAAAATCTTCGTTGGAATTTTCGTTTCAAAATAAGCCTTACAAAATGGAAAATGGTTATTCCGTCTTCGATTTATGATGAAGAATGTGAAGCCGTGTTCAACCGAACTGTGTATTGAAATTCGGCGGTGACGACTTGATTCTCGCTTCGCGCCGCTGCGAATGGGAGAGAGAGAGCAGGGACTTCACATTTTTAATCATAAATCGAAGACGGATTAACCATTTTTCATTTTCTAAAGCTTATTTTGAAACGGAAATTCTAACGAAGATTTCTGTGTTTTCAAACAATTTTTTATCTAAACTTTTCTAGATTTTTGAAAAACTTTAAAGTCATGAGACAAAAATAAGAAAATTTGATAATTCTTTTTTGTTCTTTCTCACTCCATAACTAAAAAAATAGTTAATGAACTGACTTTATATATTGTCTATTTTACGCAAAATTTAATAAGCTTTCTAAACGTTTTTCAGTTTTTTTTTGTATCTCCTTTTATTGCCGAGATATAATTAAAAAAGTGATGGCATGTTTTTTAATAGAGTAGCTTGTAATTGACCTGATACTCGTGGACGGTAATGTAGTACAGTATTAAAGGAAATTTACTTTAAAATAATCAAATAATATGTGTTATTAAAAAGGTCGAGATATTTTTTATAGAATTTTATATTTTCTAAAAATTAACTAAATCTTTGAAATATTACATTTTTAATTTCTGAAAACGCATTTTGAAATATTGTTAGTAGGTTTTATTGAATAAAAGCATAATCTGGATTTGTCTAATATTTTATTTTTAATATTTTTGAAATTCTTATAATTCTAATAACTCTTTGGCAATTAAAAAAGATTTATTATATGTGACCTCGTAAGTTAAAAGGGATCTAAGGTAAAAAAAACCGACTGTCACTTTTTCATTGATTCTTATAGAAAACGATCTGCTCTTTTCAGTGAAATAAACCTCCAGCTTCATTAGTTTTTTTACAAATGCTCTTTAAACATGAACGCAATTGGCTAAAAAGCGTTAGAAAAACATAATTACTAAAAAATTTATAAAAAGTGATCAGGTTTGCTTGAAACTTGTTATTGGGGGGATTTCGCGATCGCTGATTACAAATCTTATGTGAAATTTACATAGGGGAGAGTAGGCTACATTGAACCAGCGTCAACAGTGAACCACTTTAATTTTCTAAGAAATGACTGAGTGGAATTTTTTCTTATTTAATATATAAATTAGTATTACCGAAAGCGACTACGTCCAAAAATTTCGAGCACGTAGGTTTATTATTTACAAAGAAAAACGAAAAAACTGTTTTTCACGTACAAAACAAAAAAATTTGTGGAAATATAATGAATTTTTTTTATTCAAATAGGAAGTTTTAAAAATTAGTAAACTTGTGATTTATGTCGCTTAGGGTGTCAACTTCAATATTCCGATGTGATAAAGAATTTTAAGCCTTACATAAATTTATTATAAACAATTTTTGTTGTGAATGCAGTGAGTGCGGCATCATTGAACCACCCGAAAAAGCAAAGAATTTTCAATTTTAAGAGTGGTAAAGTTGTCTGCTCTACTAATTAGTAAGAAAAATACTAGAAGACATGCTTTCATCACAATTGTGAACGAGATAAACTCAAACTGTCACTTTACCTACCTAACCTGACATCAAAATATATTAATCTCCTATATTAACAAATAATAACTCTTTAACAACAATTTTCTATTTTTTTGAGTGAAAAATAATATTTTTTACAATGTGTAAGTGGAAATATTATTTTTGAAGTAAATTGTAGTGTTTTATTAAAGGTGGTTCAATGTAGACACAGATTCTTCAAAATAAGAAAAGTGTAACTTGTTAGAAAAAAATTAAATTTAATTATTTAATCATAATAATTTGTGTTTGTAACGTGTATATTAACTAAAGGAGTACTTCAGCTTAATGTTGATACAAAAACCTGATCAAAATTTGTAAAATTTAATTAGTTCTTGGACTTTAGAAAATACCCGGTTCAATGTAGCCTACCCTCCCCTAATTCAAAAAACAATAAAAAAATTTATGGATTTTTATTAAACTTAATATAAGGGGTTTTGGGGTCGCAGATTACAAAAATGACACAAGATTTCCAAAATTCAAAAAGGCGAATGCAAAATGGCGGACATGACAAATAAAATGTTTTTATTTTTTGTGAAACTTAGCATACAGGCGTTTTTGGGGTCACTAATTACAAATATGGAATTAGATTTTTAAAATTCAAGTTAGCAGATCCACTATGGCTAACAAGATGTAAAAATGAAACAGATTATCATGAAAACGGTATGTGAAGAATTTCAAAGAGTGCAGAAGCACAATGTTGCAAAATAAGAGAATATTTTTTAAAAAATTAACACTAAAGAGAAACTTTACTTTCTAGTGTAAATTATTTTTAAAATGTTGATCTAAAAATAAAAAATAATGAATTTTAGTCTAATTTAAATAATTTTTTTGGTCCGCCATGTTGCATCCGCTATTTTGAATTTAAAAAGCTGATGCTAGCAATCAGCGACCCAAAAAACCTCCGAGTAACATGTACCGAATACTATTTGAAGCAAATTTATTTCTTTCTTACATATTATTTTGGCCAGATTGGATCTACTATATTCAATTTTGGAATTCTGTTGTCAGATTCATAATCAGCGAACATAATAACCCTTCGAATAACGAATTTCAAGCCATTTTCATATGCGCAAGTATGACTGTTGATTTGGTTACTTTAAAAACGTTTTTCTCGAAAACTTGGTTTCGGACGTAGGGTCCTTTTTAACTTACCAGGTCTCATATGCAGAATTTAAGGTATGTCTTTTGTCAATTTGCATAAATATTTTTTCAAAATATATTATATAGTTTTGCCTTTAATGGAAAGATATACATGTTTCAAAAAATGTAATTTTATTTATTTAAAAATTTTAAGATCATATATTTATTTTAAAAAACAAATAGTTTCAAGCAAATATAAAAGCCTTGAATACCTTCAATAGGAGAAGGCTTTTCTTTTCTGCATTATCAGGAAACGAAAGACAAAAAGCAAAGAATTCATCCACTTGTTCTAGTCCTCCACATAGTGGGGCTAGTGAAATTATAAATTTAATGGGAAATAGCTGGGAAGTCAGTGACACAGAAGTTGAAAATATATGCAATACTACTGAAAGTAAGTATCCTTTTCTTATAAAGGTATATCTTTATTTCACAACACATTTATTTTGATTCAGCTGAAAGTGACACTTAGTTATTAAGACTAACGCTAATGGATTCAAAAGTTCTAATTTGTTAAGAGTAAGATCTAAACCTTGAAACATTAGCTCACTCAGTATACAAATGTTTTAATGTTTCTTAAAAATTAATTGGACTTAGTCTTTGTTTTATTATTAATATCCTTAAACCATATTTAAAATTACAAATATTTTATTCAGTAAACCTCTTTGTTTAGATAATTTTTCTTAATTGGACTTTGTTAAAAAAGTACACTGTATGAAACAAAACTTTTTAACCCTTAATTATGCATTGTATGCCGTTTGTGCACCCTGCTGCAAGCGAAGTTCTAAGGTCCGAAATTTTACCAGTTTTAATTGACGATGAAGTGTCGAAGCAAATTCGATACGATGAATTAATTATAAAAAGGGGAAATAGATTGTGCGAACAGTATATTCCAAAACATCAGCACGACATGATTCGATCGCAATTAAGACTATTGGGGCGATTGAAAATCATACTTCAAAATGCAAAAAAAGAGATTTCTGAATTCTCAAATCTTTTTAGGCCTGAAAATTTTGAACTGTTTCTTTTAGCTGTGCGGGAATGTGCAGGTTTTAATGTCAAAACACGATTGTTCAAATCTCCATCTGTTGCATCGAGTTTGGGTACTTTTACTAAGAAGTGTTGTAAGTTATGGATCACCGAATGCATAAAATCAGGAAATGATGTGTTAAAAGATCAGGCTGAACGATTTCTTACTGTGTACGAGAATGATTACCCAACAGCAGTAAACAAAGCTGTAATAGAAAATCAAATAAAAAACAAAATCTCGAAAACAGAAATTCTACCATCGAACAATGACATTCAAAAGTTGTATAGTTACGTTAAAAATATATGCGAGAAGTCAATGAGTAAATTAAAAGAAAGCTTTAATATTGATGCCTGGAAATTGTTAGCTGAGGCAACATTAATAATAATGCAGATTTTCAATCGTAAGCGTGCTGGTGAAATGGAGCGAATTTACATAGACGATTTTGAAAAAAGAGTATCGATAAATAACACCGATGATGTCGATTTTTTTACTGCTATGAGTAAAGAAGCGCAAAAGGTAGCGACAAAGTATGAAAGAATGTCGCTTCGCACAAAATTAGGACAAAAAGGTTCAGTTTTACTAGAAACGGATGTTGTAAAGTACATACAAAGAATTTTAAAACTTCGGAAGAAAGCAGGTGTGTTACAAAAAAATCCTTACGTCTTTGGGGTTAAAGTAACAAATAAGAGTGCAAAAAATTATCTTCGAGCGTGTCCACTTATGCGAAAGTTTTCCTCTGAATGTGGAGCAAACGTTCCAGAAACGCTTCGAGGAACTACACTTCGCAAACATGTAGCAACATTCACGGCTGCAAAAGGAACTAAAGAAGGGAAAGTGACAGATCTTGCCAAGTTCTTAGGACACAGTAAGGATATTCATAAAGATATATATAGGATGCCACTTCCAATGCGAGAAATAACCGAAGTTTCGCAGTTGTTGGAAGCAGCACTGGGTCCAAAGGCCGACAATCAGAAGAAGGCAGATAGTTCTGTTGAGAGTCAAGATGTCCAATTTGAAAAAAATAACTCTACCATACCAAACGAAAGAACTTCTACGACGGAGTACAACTCGTCTTCATCTGATGATGAAAATGATAACTTAAGTGCTAATTCTGGAAAAACTAAAAGTAAGTTAATTTAAACATATTCTTATTTTTATTTTATAAGATAAATTGCAAAATGTGCAATGTATCGTTTTCTAAAAAAATGCTAATCCGACTTGTATCAATTTCCATCAGTTAGTTAAAGTTATTTCATATTATAGTTTTAAAAACCTATTTTAAATCAGTTAAAATTAATCTAACGTATGAAAATAAATTTTAATCAGACTGCTGTATTGGAGAGTCCACAATAGGTGCAAAAGGCAAGTGCAAGTACAAGTGCAAGCGGCTTGTAGTTGGTTGCGCGCGCATCGCGTTGCCAACTGTTGCGGAGTTCGTGATAAAAGTTTTTCCTTTTGGTTTTGAAAATTGAAACTTCGCCGTTAACAGCCGTTAAGTAGTACATAAATTAATCGCGTTAATAAGATTTTTTTAAACAAATTTGTCTTAATTTGACACCGTCGTAAGTCTAATTAGTTTTGAATGTAAGTAGCAGTTATTAATTAAATTATTTCAATTCTTACACATTGTCAGCAAGCCACAAAATATTATAGGTTATGTTTACTATATTTAGATTTTTTTTATGTTTTTATTATTATTAAAGTTATTTAATTAATTAACTAATGTTCTCATAACCTCTGAAATATTTAATAAATATTATTTTTTATTTTCTTAAATTAAAAAAAAAAAAATTTTATCAAAATTTATTTATGATTTTTTCCTGCTCCTTTTTATTTATTCGACACATTTTTTTTCATTTGAAAGAAAGATTATTTTTTAATGTTACAAAAATTTTTAATAAATAGTTGAATTGAAGGCCTACTAAGTTCGAATTCAAATTCTTTAAATTTTTAAAAATTGGTATATAAATTCTTAATTTACTTTTTCTAATCTCGAGGAACTGGGAATTCTAAAAAAAATAAAAATAGTTAATAAATTTTCATATCATCACTGAAAAAAAAGAATTGTTATTTATTACCTGACGTGATATTAAATGACTTCATAGAAGTACTATTGTAGCAAAAACTACATTACGAATTTTTTTACAGTTTTTTTACAAGGATGTTCAATTTTTATTTTATAGTGGTAATCTCATACCACTGGTTGAATTTCCTTCATTTGATGCAGAGGTATTTTCATGAAAGACGATTACCTTTCCGACGTTGGTGGGTGAAGCCACATTTACTAGAAGACATGCGAAATAATTTTGGAGCCTACGAAATGTTGTTTTTATATTATGCAAATCATGATAGCGAAGCTTTCTATAATATGATGAGAATGGATGTGAAATTGTTTCAAAAATTGTATAGTTCTCTACGTTTAAGACTCATAAAGAAAAGTTGGAGAAAGCCCTTGAGCGGAGAACTGCGCCTTGCTTTAACACTGAGGTAAGTTTCAAATTTATGAAAAATATTTCTTCATTTGACAAAATTTTTCTTTAAATGAAAGTTCCAAGGTTGCTACAAAAAATTAAGTTTCTTTTTCTCTTTTTTACATACTAATTTTATTCTTTCGGATTTTTCCCTTAATTCGTTGATTTTCCGGATCTGTGGTAACCTTTTAAAAAAATTCATAATATACTTATTACAAATAAACATAACATTTTCTTGTTTATAGTTATCTGGCTCACGGTGATAGTCTCTTCACCACATCAAATTTGTTCCGCGTGGGTAGAAGTACAACCTACGAAATTGTAGGAGAAGTTTGTCCTTTGATATGGGAATTGTTGTCGCCGATTTATCTTCCGTGGAAATCTGCCGATGAGCTTAAAGTTGTTGCCCAGGGTTTTCGTGCAAGGTGGGACTTTCCAAACTGCATGGGAGCTCTGGACGGCAAGGAAATACGGATTAAAGCTCCACCACATTCTGGCAGCATGTATTATAATTATAAGAAGTTTTTCAGCTTTAAATTATTAGCAATATGTGATGCTTTCTACCGTTATATATGGGTGGATCTCGGAGATTACGGTAAATAAGAGTTTTTAAAGATAAATTATTAACCCTTCTACGGTTGTATCAGCTTTTAATTTTGCAGGAAACAAATTTATAATTTTTTTAAAATTTATTTTAAATATTTCATACATATTTTGATATTAAATACAACTATAGACTTCGCACTCGATAATCAATTTTTAAAAAAGTAGCTTTTGAAGACTGTTTATTTAGAAAAAAAACAGTTCAACGTCTTTGAAGAATTTTAATGTTCATGAAAATAATTGAATTGTTCCAAATAATTGTTTATAAATGATTTAAAAATAACTGAATTTTCGTGAAAATTTTTATGTTTGGAAATAATTGAATTCTTAATAAAAATTCTATGAACATTGTTTAAAATAATAATTTAAATATTATTTTTGACAGTATTTGAAATATTGTCAAAGATTTGTATAAAAATATTGTTAAATAATTGATTTTTATGAAAAATACTATTCTAAATTAATTGAATTACTATGAAAATTGTATTGCTTATGAAAATAGTTAAATTTTGTATAATTGAATTTAGAGTATTTTTTGAAATAATTGAATTGTTTTAAAGAATTTTATTATAATTTTTGTCAAAAGTTCTTTGAAATATGTAGGTTCTGTGAGTGACCTGTCTGCATTTCGTAACACCGATTTATACAAAGCCCTAGAAATGGGTGAAATTGACCTTCCTAGAGACGATTTCCTACCTCAAAGTAATATTCTTATGCCATACTTTTTCATCGGTGATGCAATTTTTGAACGAAAAAGGTATTTCCTAACGCCTTTTAACAGAAACAATATTGTTTCCGAAGCACAAAGAATTTTTAATGAAAGGTATTTTGATTATTTATTATATTCAATTATGATGTATAAGAAAAATATTTAATAATTTAATTTATTGTAGATTATCCAGAGCACGAAATTGTATTGAAGACTCTTTCGGAATCTTGACGAGCAAATGGACAGTTCTTAACAATCGACTTGATTTTAATACAGAAAAGTCGATAAGCGTTGTTCAAGCATGCCTATGTTTACATAATTTTGTAATCAGTGAGGAACTGATTAATAATCCCGAGAGAAGACGAGTTTCTGTTCCCGCTCGAGTCCGTCCAAATGAAGAAGCAAGGAATGAATTGTTTGTTCATCATAATATTCCTAATGACGCTTATGATCAGCAACATCTTTTAGCCACCTATTTCATGTCCCCTGAAGGAGCACTACGTTAAGGTATTATTTTTATTTGATTTCAAAAAAATCCGGCTTCGTTTTCATCTCTTACAACACATTACCATTACTCCTTTTTTCGATTTGCTACTATTTGTATACTTTTTTATATTTGTTCCAATAAAAACATCTAAGAAATCAATTATTTTTAGTATGATTATGATTAAATTATTCAAAATAATTAATTTTTCTACTAAGTTCTTAAAACACTTCAAAAAAATGCATTTACTTACAAATATTTGAAAAAAATTTTTGTTATGAATTCCATTATTATTGTAAATAAAATTTTTTACAAAAATTAAATTACCGTCAACAGGGGTAATTATGGAATATCAGAGGTAAATATGGAAAGCGTAATTTTGTATGTAAATAGTTAATAAAATTTTGTTGTACACTTTAGATTTTTAGTGAAAAAGAAACTAAAAAATCGCGTTTTTTTGTTCCATAATTACCCCTATTGACGGTACTTTATAAACAAGTTGTGAATTAAGATGTTTATTACATGAACATTTTGCTTCCTCTTTGCGATAAGCAAAAAATTTGCTTTAAAGTGAATTTTTCATTTTATTTAATTCTATTAATGCTAATAAAATATATTCTTTTTATACATCAATCAATTCGTCTTGATGAAATTAAGATTTTTAGTTTGTTTTTAAGTCAAGAGTAACATTTTATTATAAGGCAACATGATTTTTAAGAAGAAAATAAATTTCTAAAAAAATGCCAATTTTTGGTTTTAATTATGTTTAATTCTATAAATTCAAATACAATATATACTTTATATATACCAATCGATCCGTTTTAATGCAACGGATAAGATTATTGAAAAAAATGAGTAAAATTTTATTGTACTGGAATAAAATTTTGATGAAAGAACTAAATTGTTCATAAAAAAGGTAATTTTTCTGCTTTAATTGCCATTAACTCTATAAACTCTCATACAATTTATACTTTATACCAATCGATTCGTCTTGATGCAAAGAATAAGATTTTATTATATGAGCGATTCCATCTCAAGTGATCAAGGTGGAGAAAAATTTTTCTCCAATCGTAGCAAAACTTAGGGCTTTTGTAGTACTCGTAGATAGTAATTTTTCGTGAAAATATTTTTTTACCTAGTCCAATATTTTCCGAGGGGGAGGGGGTTAAATTTTTGTGTTTTTCAGTACAATGCTTATTTCAATAATTTTTTACTCTTAAACAATTAAACATACAAATTTGACAAAGTACATTTTGGAAAGGTTTTTTCATCCTCTTTCGATTAAAAATAAGCATTTTGAAAAAAAAAAATTTTGACCAAAAAAAATCAAAATTAAAAATAAATTTCAATTTTTGAGGGAGATGGATACGATTTTTTTTTTTTTTTTTTTAACGAAAGCTGAGGTTTTTTCCTAAAGGGACATATAAATGGTAAAGTGGGACTAGAACGTTTAAACATTGAAAAAAAGAATTTTCTCCAAAACGGAGCTAAAAACCGGGTTTTGAGCGCTCCGGCGAGTAGAAAACTCTTTTTTTCAATGTTTAAACGTTCTAGTCCCACTTTATCATTTATATGTCCTTTTAGGAAAAAACCTCAGCTTTCGTTTAAAAAAAAAAAAAAAAAAAATCGTATCCATCTCCCTCAAAAATTGAAATTTATTTTTAATTTTGATTTTTTTGAGTCAAAAAAATTTTTTTTTTCAAAATGCTTATTTTCAATCGAAAGAGGATGAAAAAATCTTTCCAAAATGTACTTTGTCAAATTTGTATGTTTAATTCTTTAAGAGTAAAAAATTATTGAAATAAGCATTGTACTGAAAAACACAAAAATTTAACCCCCTCCCCCTCGGAAAATATTGGACTAGGTAAAAAAATATTTTCACGAAAAATTACTATCTATGAGTACTACAAAAGCCCTAAGTTTTGCTACGATTGGAGAAAAATTTTTCTCCACCTTGATCACTTGAGATGGAATCGCTCATATATTAACTTTAATATTAATTAAAAAAATTTCTTTTCAAATTTCTTTCAAAAAATTTCTTTTCAAAAAAAAAAAATTTATAGATTTTGTAATGTCTATCAATCCATTTCCAGATATTTTTATGATAAATATTCCTAGCAATTTTTAGCCGAATTCGTTGAAACCTCTTCGAGTTATCGTGTCCACGAAAAACGGGATCCACACACGCATACACACACACATGCATACATCCGGACAATTGTTCAGGGTCTTAAATAACATAGTCCTATATAGGTGAAAATTTATTTGAAGGATTTTTAAAAATGTTATAAATTAAACGACTACAAATCTTCCTCACGAGGAAGTAAAATTATTCAAGTTTTGAATTTAATCTGTAAATTAATTAAAATTTTTTGAATAATTAAATTCTCGTAAAAATTTTGAAATACTTATTTAAATTTGCAATTAATTGGTAATTTTGTCAAATTTCCGTGATTTTTGAAATTTGATTTTTTGATTACTATTCACTTCAATGCATTGCTTCTCCTCGAGTAAAGGCGCAAGCACACCTCTACTGCCTGCCTGCCTGCCTGCAGGTAGTCATGGCAATACATAAGAGTAAGAGAGTCAGACAATTCAAATTTTGAATTTTCTGACTCTCTTACTCTTATGTGTTGCCATGACTACCTGCAGGCAGGCAGGCAGACAGTGGAGGTGTGCTTGCGCCTTAAAACAGCCATATGGAATTTCCCGCCACCAAACTTGAACTACCAATGAGAATGACAATGTTGCGCAAGCGCAGCGCGCATCTTGTAGCAGTCGTTGTCATTCCTCCGTAGATAGAGTGAGACAGATAAATATCAAAAAGCCTGTTTGAACACGTGTTACTGATAGCTTGTATCTGCACAATAAAAAAGGATTTTAAATTTAAAATGAGCACAATAAATCAACAAAATTTTGATAAAATTTTAGTTACTTTGGTATTTCAAAATCCGTGTATCTACATACCCTACGTGCAACAAACATCACCTCCAGGCACCTTAGGAAGAACGTGGTTCCAAATAAGCTGCAAATTAAAAGAGTTAAGAATCCCAATAACAGGTAATAAATTGTGTATTTAATTAAATATTTCAAAATTAATTCGATTTAAATATAATCTTACATATTTGAATTTGAATTTTTTATTCTTGTAATTGAAAGTTGTGTAGATTTAACTTCTTCTTAAAAAGTTTAATTGAATTTTTAAAGTTTTTTGAAGTTTTTATTTTCTAATATATATTTGATTGAAGAATTTCAAAATAATCGATGAAATTTCATAAAATTGAATTGCAAACAAAATAATTTGAAAATTTTTAATCATTTTTTTAAAATTATTAAAAACAATTAATTGAAAGAAGAATGTTAGTTAAAAATTCCGAAAAACAATAATTGAATTTAACTTATGAAAGTAATTTTGAAGGAGTTTCAGTAACAGTATTTTATAATATAAACTAATGATTCTATCAGCCCGTAATTTTTAATTATTATAAATTTTTTAATTTCAGAAAGGTTTAAATTTGAAATTTATGAAAATCTTAATTCATATGGAAAACTTTAAGTAATAAAATTCTTTTTTGGAATTTAATTATTTTCAAAAGAATTTTTTCAATTCCTCGAAAAAATTCATAAAAATTTTATTCAAATTCGTCCAAAGAATGTAATTATTTATAAATTTGTTGACAAAATTTTTAATAGGAATTGATTTCCAAGAAACATTTAATTATTCAATAAATTATTTGTTTTTTGTATTTAAATAATTGTATTCTGGTAGAATTTTCTCATACACATTGATTTAAAAATAAATTTCAGTTAGAATCTTAAAGTATAATAATTGAATTCTTTCGAAAAATTTCATTAAAATTTTGAAAATAATTGAATTTTATCGGGACATTTTTTTTTATTGTCTTAAAAATAATTGAATTTTTACGAAAAAAGGTGTTATTTTATAAAAATATTTAAATTCTTGCGAAAAATGTTATTAAAATTTCTGAAAGTAATTGAAGATCTGCTAAGAATTTTGTTATTTTTAATTCATGCCAAGAATTTTATTGATACTTTTTTTAAATAATTGAATTTCTGTTAATTTTTTAATAGAATTTCAATTATTTTTAATACAATTTTAATAGGATTTCTCTAAAAATGTAATTATTCTTAAAAATTTTATTAAAATTCGTAAATAGAATTCAAGTATTTGATAATTTGTTGATAACAAATTTTTTATGGAATTAAATTTTAATAAACATTCAATTATTCAATAAATTATTTATTTGCATTTTATTTGTTTTCAAATAATTGAATTGTAGTATAGAATTTTCAAATAAAAATTGATTTAAAAATGAAATGAAGTTAAAATTCAAGATTATAATTGAATATTAAAAGCAATATAGCGTGAATTTTTAATAATAATTGAAGTTTGTACATAACTTTTTTGAAAAATCTTAATTGATTTTTTTAAATATTATTTTAAGTTTCTATTTTATAATATTTATTTAATTAAAGAATTTACGAATAATTGAAGTTTCGTAAAATTGAATATTTTAAAGAAATTAATTTGAAAATTGCCACAAACTTTTTTGAATTTTGAAAATAATGGATATAAAGAATAAATTTAGATAAAAATTCCAAAAAAGTAATAATTGAATTGATAATGATTTTAATTATTATAAATTTTTTTTATTTATAATTATTATTAATTACATATTATAAAATATGAAGATATCGATGACTTCGAGTCGAAGACTCGGAGTTATCGATTTCTTCGTGTTTTATAGTTATGAATAAATTGAATTTCTAGTTTTAAGTAAAATGTTCTCTTATTTGATTCGTCCTGATTCTATTTTTTGTAGTTTGTCCATAAATGGTTCGTAATTTTTAATTTTTGGTCTGTAAAATCCGTATTTGTAAATATTTTCACTGCTTCGAATCCTACCTGGAACACCAGATGAAGTCAAGGAATTTGAAATGAGCAAAATTTGATAACAAATTTTATTTAATTTACAGATCCACAGAAGAGATGGAACCAATTAAGAAGATCCTTCAATGGACATTATAAAAAATGCAACTCCAGTTGGTACTTATATCATGATCTTCAATTTTTAGTTCAGTATAGCAGAATTAAATCATTGAAACATCCTGGATCTTCCGAACTTCAAGCTGTTCCTAATGCAAAAAATACTCATCTTTCAGTGTCAGGTGTGCAATTAAATATATTTTTTTAAATTATTTAAATCATTATAAAATATATTATTGAAAAATGTGTATTTTTTTATAGATGTTGAAATGTCATCACCGTCATGCAGCTCTTGGGGAGAGATTTCATCAGATGGAAATAATGATGCAGAGAAATCCTCAACTGATGCGGAAAATGTAAATTTTCATAATTTATTAGAAGAGGACGAAACAACTGACCAAAAACCATTTTCAAATTACGATGTCTTATACTTTGAGGATGAAGTTATTACAGTTGATGACGATAATGTGATGTCACAAGCTTCAGATTTTTTACAAACGTCGACATCCTCACAAATTTCTCCAGTTCATCAATCGTTTTCCACTTTTTCGCAATCACAATCTTCATTATTGCCATCACAATATTCAACTTTGACAAATGAAGATGATTCTCAAAGTGGCAATTCTTCATGTCGACAACAGTCAGAATTATTCGAATCACAAGTTAATTCACAATTACATTCCACAGAAGATGAATTTCAATCACAATTAAGAGGATTTTCAACAAATTCATTGTCGATTTCTGCACTTCATAAAAATTTTATTCAAATTCGTCCAAAGAATGTAATTATTTATAAATTTGTTGACAAAATTTTTAATAGGAATTGATTTCCAAGAAACATTTAATTATTCAATAAATTATTTGTTTTTTGTATTTAAATAATTGTATTCTGGTAGAATTTTCTCATACACATTGATTTAAAAATAAATTTCAGTTAGAATCTTAAAGTATAATAATTGAATTCTTTCGAAAAATTTCATTAAAATTTTGAAAATAATTGAATTTTATCGGGACATTTTTTTTTATTGTCTTAAAAATAATTGAATTTTTACGAAAAAAGGTGTTATTTTATAAAAATATTTAAATTCTTGCGAAAAATGTTATTAAAATTTCTGAAAGTAATTGAAGATCTGCTAAGAATTTTGTTATTTTTAATTCATGCCAAGAATTTTATTGATACTTTTTTTAAATAATTGAATTTCTGTTAATTTTTTAATAGAATTTCAATTATTTTTAATACAATTTTAATAGGATTTCTCTAAAAATGTAATTATTCTTAAAAATTTTATTAAAATTCGTAAATAGAATTCAAGTATTTGATAATTTGTTGATAACAAATTTTTTATGGAATTAAATTTTAATAAACATTCAATTATTCAATAAATTATTTATTTGCATTTTATTTGTTTTCAAATAATTGAATTGTAGTATAGAATTTTCAAATAAAAATTGATTTAAAAATGAAATGAAGTTAAAATTCAAGATTATAATTGAATATTAAAAGCAATATAGCGTGAATTTTTAATAATAATTGAAGTTTGTACATAACTTTTTTGAAAAATCTTAATTGATTTTTTTAAATATTATTTTAAGTTTCTATTTTATAATATTTATTTAATTAAAGAATTTACGAATAATTGAAGTTTCGTAAAATTGAATATTTTAAAGAAATTAATTTGAAAATTGCCACAAACTTTTTTGAATTTTGAAAATAATGGATATAAAGAATAAATTTAGATAAAAATTCCAAAAAAGTAATAATTGAATTGATAATGATTTTAATTATTATAAATTTTTTTTATTTATAATTATTATTAATTACATATTATAAAATATGAAGATATCGATGACTTCGAGTCGAAGACTCGGAGTTATCGATTTCTTCGTGTTTTATAGTTATGAATAAATTGAATTTCTAGTTTTAAGTAAAATGTTCTCTTATTTGATTCGTCCTGATTCTATTTTTTGTAGTTTGTCCATAAATGGTTCGTAATTTTTAATTTTTGGTCTGTAAAATCCGTATTTGTAAATATTTTCACTGCTTCGAATCCTACCTGGAACACCAGATGAAGTCAAGGAATTTGAAATGAGCAAAATTTGATAACAAATTTTATTTAATTTACAGATCCACAGAAGAGATGGAACCAATTAAGAAGATCCTTCAATGGACATTATAAAAAATGCAACTCCAGTTGGTACTTATATCATGATCTTCAATTTTTAGTTCAGTATAGCAGAATTAAATCATTGAAACATCCTGGATCTTCCGAACTTCAAGCTGTTCCTAATGCAAAAAATACTCATCTTTCAGTGTCAGGTGTGCAATTAAATATATTTTTTTTAATTATTTAAATCATTATAAAATATATTATTGAAAAATGTGTATTTTTTTATAGATGTTGAAATGTCATCACCGTCATGCAGCTCTTGGGGAGAGATTTCATCAGATGGAAATAATGATGCAGAGAAATCCTCAACTGATGCGGAAAATGTAAATTTTCATAATTTATTAGAAGAGGACGAAACAACTGACCAAAAACCATTTTCAAATTACGATGTCTTATACTTTGAGGATGAAGTTATTACAGTTGATGACGATAATGTGATGTCACAAGCTTCAGATTTTTTACAAACGTCGACATCCTCACAAATTTCTCCAGTTCATCAATCGTTTTCCACTTTTTCGCAATCACAATCTTCATTATTGCCATCACAATATTCAACTTTGACAAATGAAGATGATTCTCAAAGTGGCAATTCTTCATGTCGACAACAGTCAGAATTATTCGAATCACAAGTTAATTCACAATTACATTCCACAGAAGATGAATTTCAATCACAATTAAGAGGATTTTCAACAAATTCATTGTCGATTTCTGCACTTCAAAATCCTTCTGCAACATTTTCTCAGCTTCAAGAACCATCCACATCAGTAACCTTACAATTTGGGGATTTTTCAAAAAATTCTTCCACGATTTCTCAACCGCATATTATTTCTACGACTTCTCCTCAACTCCAAAAGCAACCATTAAATCGAAATTTGAAAAGAAAAATAATTTCTGATAAACCTAATGTATTTGATGCTTTCCCTACAGCTCCCAAAATGAGACAATACACTCGAATACAAGATATTCCTAAAACTCAGTTGACTAGTAAAGCTAATAAGTTACCGCCAATAGATCGATTTGCAAAAGAAAAATGTGCTAAAAGGCAAAATGAAATGTCCAGTATTAACGAAGCAATCCTGCGCACGTCTGAAAATTTTCAAGAAATGTCAAATGCATTTACACAATTCGCGAAAACGAAACAATTAGTCTTACAAAAACAGTTGCAGAAGACTGATACTCCTGTCCCTCGTGGAGATGCTCTCTTTAATTTATTTGCAAATGACTGGATGCAGATTGAAGAAAACAAACAGAAGGATTTAATGGACAGAGTCTTAGATATCTTGCTGAAATATAAAAAAGATTAGATGCACCATTTCACTGTGTGCTTTTTACGACAAATGTTATTTACATTACTCATTTGAAAATGACCCCCTTCGTCATTAATTTTTTCTGTGAAATGTTAAGTCGCTCTGAAATAATTATTAAATTACAACAATAATAAATATCACCCGCATTTTAAAGGTTAAAAAGTGTGTGCTAATGGTTATCCACTTGCCAAAGAACCATAATTTTCTTTTATATTTTATAAAATTTAATAAGTTTAGAAATGTGTACTGCATTTTTCAGATTTCAATATTTTTTTAAATCAAAATTTAAATTTGACAGAAAGGATCGTTTTTAAATAATTGATATACTATTTAATTTTGAAGTTGAAGTTTATTTTAAATTATGTGAATTTTCCCTATTTTAAAAAATGTATTACTTTGATGCATATCATAAGAAGTTTTTATTATGTTTAAAAACATAAATTTGAATATTTAGAAATATATCAAATTATATAATGTTATTCAATTATATTTCATAGATATTTAACTACTATTGACGCGCTATTTAATTTTAAAGTTTATGTTAATTTTAAGTTAAGTGAATTTTCACTATTCGCACTAAAACATTTAGTACTTTTCATACACTATAGCCATAAAAAGTTTATTTTCACACACAAAACTGAATATTTAAAAATTGGCCAAATTATATATTATTATTCAATTACAAAAAATTATTTTTCTTACTTCAAAAGAATACTTTAAATAATTTGTACGATAAATAAATTTGATTCATTTACTTCGAAATGTGTTTTTATTTCATTTAAAATTAAAAAGGATTATCCCTCTTTCATTAACTGACATAATTCTTTATAACAATTTATTTTTTGATTTTGAGGGATGTTGTCCCATATATCTTTTATCACAATCAATCGCTCAATTTTAATACTATTTTTTTGAAGGGATGATTCGTCAGGTTCAGAATATTCTCTCTGGGTCGGAGAATTTGATGGTGCATTGAGAGGAAAGTAACAGAAGATATCTGAAAATAGAAAATTAAACAAGCTTCATATAGTTTTCTTTGATAGCAAGCAATTAACTTTTATTAAAATCGAATTTCAAAACAAAAATAATAAAAATCTTTTTATTGAAATGTATAAATGAATTTTCATGATTTTATTAAAGGCTCCCACTCAATACTTAATTTTAAAAAGTAGCAAAAAGTAGTTTTATGACTGAAAAAAGTAGCTATTGAAAACTATAAATCTGATGACTAATAAACTCTTTTTAGTTAATCCACAAAAATTTTATTCTGTGTATTTTCCGACGACATTTTTCTCATTTAAAATAAAAAAATCACTTTTTTTCTTATCCACTTAATAACTGCAATTGTAATTTAAAAAAAACTATTATTTTCCATATGTTTAGTTAGAATTCTTTAAAAATTCAATTTTATTTGATTACAGTTTTTAAAAACAAGAAACATTAATTTTGTTAAAGAACATAAAATTTAACTATATTATTCATTCAATATTCAATTATAATCTAAAAAAATTGACCGCTCAGATTTATAAAGAAATACACCGGTTTGAAAAAATGCTTCTTTGTTTAAAAACATTTTGAAATTAAATCACTTTTTAAACAAATAAGCATATTTTCAAATAGATGAGTGAGAAGTCTGTCATTAATAAACTATTTTCATTTTTTCAAAATAGACACTTAATTATACACACCCATACCACTTTAAAATTCACCTGCATCATCAAACACTTCTCTTCCTTCTTCTTCCTGCATTTGAACCTCACCTTCTTCTTCATGTTCCTCATCTTCACCTTCTTCTAGGTGCTCACTTGGTCTTTGGAAACTACTAACAGTGCTGAAAGTAAATGATTATTACCATTATTAAAAGAAATTGACTTTATGATTTATACAGCTGATTAATGATAAGAAATTAAATAAAAAAATATTTTATTTTAACCTTCTGTGATCGACGACATCTTTTAAAAAAATCAACTCGTCGTAGTACATCCATTTTTCTGCATGGGATTGAGCAGACGAACCTGATGGAATATATGCATTGATTTTTGTTCTTTCCTTCACAAAAAATTCTTTTAATTTTTTCCATCTTTTGAATGCTTGATCAGCTGCAATAAAATAAAATGCACTAAAATTAACTTCATTCAGATTTAAAATTATAAAAGGTACAAAAATTATTATTATACTTTACTAACGCAAAATTTTTTAAAAATAAAATAGCTTTCAAATTTTTCTTTGCAAAATAACACAAAATTCATTCTCCAATTCTTAATTAGGAAAAACTGAAAAGAAATTTTAATAAATAATATTTCATTTATGAAACTTAATTTTTAATACTTAATTAGAATAAAATTAATTAATTGTTTTTAATTTTTAAGAATAATTTTCGAAAAGATTAAATTATTTTCAGAATTTTTGATAAATTCTTGAAAACAATACAATTTTTTTCTTAATTCATTTTACAATTTAAAAAAAAAATTGATATTCTATTTAGTCGCAAAAATTAAATACAAAATAGTAACAATTACATTACAAAGTTGAAAAAAATTATTGTAAAATGAATTATTTTATAATTTTTTACTAAAATTACATTTTCAAAAACACTTACAGAAATTCTTTAAAAGAATTTAATAATTTATAACATCTCAAATAAAATTGTTTAAAAGAGTTTAATTTTTTATAAAAATTTTAATAAATGTTTACATTATAATTATTAAGGAGGTTGTGTGCAGGTATGCAGACCTTCAGAAAAATATTGAGTTGAAATAAAAGAATTTTTTAATATTATTGTTATTCGTATCTTCTGGAAGAAAAAATATCAATTTTCAAGAAAAAAATTTGCAACTTACAAAAATTGTTAATTTAATCATTTTGCACATGATCAAAGTTTTCTTCATATTAAAAGGTTAAACTTTTTCAAAACTGATTCGATTTAAGTCAGTGATTGCTTATTTTATTTAGAAAATTATTCTCTATAACTTGACCGCTCAGATTTATAATCAAATACACCGTTTTTGAAATATGATTATTTGTTCAAAATTCAATTTAAAAAAAAATTTTAAACAAATAAGCATATTTCAAAAACGGTGTATTTGATTATAAATCTGAGCGGTCAAGTTATAGGGAATAATTTTCTAAATAAAATAAGCAATCACTGACTTAAATCGAATCAGTTTTGAAAAAGTTTAACCTTTTAATATGAAGAAAACTTTGATCATGTGCAAAATGATTAAATTAACAATTTTTGTAAGTTGCAAATTTTTTTCTTGAAAATTGATATTTTTTCTTCCAGAAGATACGAATAACAATAATATTAAAAAATTCTTTTATGTCAATTCAATATTTTTTCTGAAGGTCTGCGTACCTGTAAACAATCTCCTTAATTATAATTTTTGAAAAATGGACATAATTAATCATTTTCTATAAATTTTAATAAAAGTCAATTATTAAGAAACACGATTATTTTAGACTTGAAAAAAATCGTTGATGAAATTAAATTATTTTGAAAATTATTAAAGAAATCCATTTACTTAAAAATAAATTAAAACAAATTTTTTAAACAATTTAATTAGAATTATCAATCATTTTTATAAAATTCTTCACAATAATTAAATTATTGTTATAAATAATAAAATTCTTCGAAGGAACTAATCATTCTACAGTTTTTTGATAAAATTTTTTGTGCAAAGATTCAATGATGTTCAGTACATTAATTTTATAATTGAAAATATTTAAAAAGAAAAAACATTAAACATATAAGGAATGAAAAATAAAACAATAACTAACTAATTTGGTCAGGTAATTTTAAGACAAATGATCTGCAAAACCTGAAAAAGTCAGAGAATTTTGATATGCTGAAACCGCAGCAACCCTGGTATTTTGTTCTAAAAAAATTAATTTTTCTATACAATAATTTATGAATAACTACTTTTATGTTTCAAAATTTTTAATTTTACTTAAAATTTAAAGTATGATTTTTAATTAAAAACTATTTTGTTCAATTATTTTTATACAGTTCTTAAAAATTAATAAAAATTATTTATGTACTTGTTATGTCGCTTCCAATTCTTCCATTGAACGCGAGAACAATTTGATCCCAAGCTTCCTTTTTTTTTAAATTATTCTTATAATGCTTAGAGGCTTTATCGTAAATTATCGGATGCTTCTGCACTAATCTTATTAATAGGCTGTTCAGATCCTCCATAGTCTGTAAAAAACAAAATTAGTGAAAAAAATTAATAAAATTTATTTGAAAAAGTTGCAATTACGTTTATTTACCAAATAATAAAAGTAACTTATTTGGCCCGCTGACGGGCCAAATAGACACAACGTAGAAAAAATTACTCTGCTTATAAACATAATTTTTTTATTTCGATTAGATATTTCGTTTTAATTTTATAAAAATAATATTTATTCAATATTTCAGAGGTTATGAGAACATTAGTTAATTAATTAAATAACTTTAATAATAATAAAAACATAAAAAAAATCTAAATATAGTAAACATAACCTATAATATTTTGTGGCTTGCTGACAATGTGTAAGAATTGAAATAATTTAATTAATAACTGCTACTTACATTCAAAACTAATTAGACTTACGACGGTGTCAAATTAAGACAAATTTGTTTAAAAAAATCTTATTAACGCGATTAATTTATGTACTACTTAACGGCTGTTAACGGCGAAGTTTCAATTTTCAAAACCAAAAGGAAAAACTTTTATCACGAACTCCGCAACAGTTGGCAACGCGATGCGCGCGCAACCAACTACAAGCCGCTTGCACTTGTACTTGTACTTGCACTTGCCTTTTGCACCTATTGTGGACTCTCCATATAATTTTGTGACGTCCTTGCAATATAAATTTTGTTGCATTGGTTTGCATATCCTTGGGACACACTAGGGTTATTTATTTACAGTATATTCGAACCTTTGAAACCAAAAGTACTTATCCTCAGAACGTTGCACGGACATTCTGCAACGTTCAGAAAAAAATTACTCTGAGTTTTCTAGAATTTCTGTGTCCATATCTAAAGCCAGTTTTTAAAAAATAAAATTATTGTAACCAAAACAAAATCGAGCCTTCAAAAATCAAATGATTAAAATTTTTTTAAATTGAAAAAAGCGTAAAAATCAGGGTGTCCATCGGCTAGGGAAGTAAGGCAAAAGTCAAGACATTGTTGCAATCAGGAAATTTTAATTCTTTTAGCTGGTACACTTCAGGAATTTTTATCTACATTAATTTGATTCTCTTTCGTAACCTTTTTAAATAAGAGATTTTTTTTACAGATAAACCAGTTGTCTGTCGAAAGAAGTGGACAGTTGATGAAAAGGAAATTGTTTTTAATGAATTCGGCGATATAATGAAATTAAAAAAATTACCAAGCCTAAAAGAATGCCATGATGTTCTTAAAACATACAAATTAAACAGGACACCTGCACAATTAAAAACTTGGATTGACAATATAAGAAGAGCAGAAGAACGAAAAACAAAAGAATAAAGTTAAGAAGATACAAGCTAAAAAATAACGCTCATCTAAATGTTCTTTGCTATCAAAGTTTAAATTTTTTATAACAATTGAATTGTTAAGTATTACTTTATTATTATCTTATTTTATATTTTTATGAAAAACGTGTTACAAACTTTGTTGAAGCGTGTTAAAACAATGATAGAGTTTTATAGAAAGTCTATGGGAATATATTTCGGATGTGATCCAATTTTAAAATAAGTTTAATTTAAGTTAATATATTTAATTCAAAATATATTATAAAATTCGCAATTTTTTTATATTTAGTATTTGTTTATTAAAACGTTTCATATATTATTTAATGAAAAAAGTTACATTAAAAAACTTAAAATCTACGCCAAATAATACTACTGTCGCATATTTAATTTCTTAATTGAAATTAAGCAGTAAATATCAGAATATTCAGCGAATTATAAAAAAGTAATTTTTTTCTTTTCTGTCAATATAGCCCAAAAACACAAATTTTCAACTCTCTCCTTAGAATTTCATTGTCAGAAAAAAGTTTTATGGTTTTCTTAGACAACAGTGTACTATGACAATGCTCTTTTTATGAAAATTTAATATAAAAATGTAAACATACATACTAATTTCTGTCTACGTTTTGATGTCTTTAAGCTACAATCTAATTTTTTTACTAACATTTATTCTAAAATACAATGATCAGAATAATCTCTAATTCTGCTAAAAACATTAAAAATTACACTAATGTTATGTCAAATGTACCAAAAAGCAGTTAAAATAATTTAAGTTTTAAGTATTAAAAGTAATGTGTTTTTATTAAATGCCTATGTATTTAAAAATAAATTTAACAATTTGATAAAATATTAAAAGAAAAATTCAAAAGGTTTTATTTTTCTCCAGACAATTGGTTTATTTGTGTGTCATCTGAATAGTCAGTTTCAGATTAAAAGACATCATTAGACTATCTATTAAGTTATCTTATCTCTAACTAAATTAGGTATTTAAAAGAATTGATAATTACTGTAAAACAATTCTGCAGTGTAGATAATACCAAAAATAACAATCATATTAAACACTGATTTTTAATATTTATTCTAATTTGTTAAGTCATATGGTTCATTCTAAGCACTAAATTTAATAGTGCGTCCTGAAAGTATTTACTTGACTGCATTTAGTGAATTGAATGCACAGTGCATTCGTTCACGCAGCTTATTTTTTCAGATCTAAATTAATTTAAAAAATTGATAATTACTTATCAACAACCATATCTAAGTAATTATCATATGTAACACCTAACTCTAAACCAAAGAGTTCAATTGACATCCAATAGATGTCACTAAATTCTGATATAGTCGAAATCTTCATATTCCAAATATGTTTCTAGTTTTATATTAACACTAAATACTTAAGAAACAATTTAAAATAAATCAGCTCCTTCAAAAATTGCATTCTTTATAAAGTCCTTAAAGTATACTGTAGACTGTATTTCAAGGTATCAAAGGGGTTATCTGATTGATAATTACAGTAAGTTTTTGCTACAGTTGAGTTAATATTTATAATACAGTAAACATTGTCTACTTCTTGTTTATTTGTACAACTTAAATAATCAGACTGCATATAAACACTAAATTTATTAATGCGCCCATAAAGTATACTCTTGACTTGTAATTCGTGATTTAATTTTTATCATTAAATTAGGTGTCACTGTAGATGTTTCTCTAAATTAATTCAATCCATCACATATTTTTCTTGATTTATATGAAAATTTAAGGTTTCAGAAGAAATGGTTAATAACACAGGTTTAAAAATTAAAAACTTTTTTTTGACAATCGAACAAAACATTTTTTTCTCAATTAGTAGGTGTTTTTTGAGTAAGAAAATCATAGTTTTAATTTTTTTCCTCGTGCAGTTTTTCTGTAGCTTCAGATTTGGCATTTTCGAGGTGAAACGCCGCTTAAACATATCTGTAGGAAAATTCGCTTGCCAAAATATAATGAATGAAGTATCATTGGAAAGGTAATTAAATTACCTTTCGATCCATGGGTCACAGAATAAAATTCAACAAAAATTGAGAGTTACAGTCGATTAAAGATGAAATTTCATGACAATTTTGATGATTTTTTGACATTTGAGTAACTTCTACTATTTTTTTCTACATCAAACAAGAAATAATGTTTGGGTTTTAATTTTTTTATTGATAGAGTATATCATTACACAAATTTTAAGCCCTTGTGGACCTTGATTAGATCAAAAATGACAATTCTACTCTATCAATAAAAAAATTAAAACCCAAACATTCTTTCTTGTTTGATGAAGAAAAAAATAGTAGAAGTTACTGAAATGTCTAAAAATCATCAAAATTGTCATGAAATTTCATCTTTAATCGACTGTATCTCTCTCAATTTTTGTTGAATTTTATTCTGGGACCAATGGATCGAAAGGTAATTTAATTACCTTTCCAATGATACTTCATTCATTATATTTTGAAAAGCGAATTTTCCGACAGATAAGTTTAAGCGGCGTCGCACCTCGAAAATGCCAAATTTGAAGCTACAGAAAAACTGCACGAGGAAAAAAAATTAAACCTGATTTTCTTATTCAAAAAACATCTACTATTCGAAAAAAAATGTTTTGTTCGATTAGCAATTTCACTGTAAACCAGTGTAATTCACCTCCTTTAAAACACTGCATACTTTACAGTGTAATCAAAGCATGCATTGACTGCATTTCGATGTGACCAAATAAGAATATGATTGTTAGTTACTGTAAATTATTATTACAGTGAATTGATGTCTTAAAAACAGTACATATTTTTCTCTAATTTATTTCAATAAATCATATATGGATAAGGCTGTATATTTCAAATTTAATGTTTGACAAAAAATTTTTAATATTTCACATGCTTTAAAAAACTCCATTCTTTGCAGTTTCCTCAAGGTATGCACTAGACGGTATTTCGATGTGTCTAAATGATTATATGATTGTTAATTACTGTAAATTATTGTTACAGTGAATTTATAGCTCTAAAAACACAATATATTTGACACTTTTATTTTCTTGTTTATTTTATGTTGCTATATAATCAGGAGGTTTCTAAACACTAAACTTATTGATGTGTCCTCAAAGAATGCACTTGATGGTATTTTGGGATTTAATTTGTCATTAAATTAGGGGTTACTGTAAGTTTTTCTATAATTTATTTTAATACATCAAATGTGGATTAAGCTGTATATTTCTAATTTAATGCATGACAAGAAATTTTTAATAATTCACATGCTTTAAAAATCTCCATTCTTTGAAGTGTCCTCAAAATATGCATTAGACTGTATTTCGATGTGACTAAATGATTATAATATGATTGTTAATTACTGTAAATTATTGTTACAGTAAATTTATAGCCGTAAATACACTTCATATTTAACACTTTTATTTTCTTGTTTACTTTATGCTGTTGTATAATCAGGAGGTTTCTAAACACTAAACTTTTTGGTGTGTCCTCAAAATATGCACTTGATGGTATTTTGGGATTTAATTTGTCATTAAATTAGGGGTTACTGTAAGTTTTTCTCTAATTTATTTCAATAAATCATATATGGATAAGGCTGTATATTTCAAATTTAATGTTTGACAAGAAATTTTTAATATTTCACATGCTTTAAAAAACTCTATTCTTTGCAGTGTCCTCAAAGTATGCATTAGACTGTATTTCGAAATGGCTAATTGATTATATGATTGTTACAGTGAATTTGTAGCTCTAAGAACTTTACATGTTTAACAATTTTAATTACTTGTTTATTATTTTGTGTTGTTGTATAATCAGGCTGTTTCTAAACACTAAACTTATTGGTGTGTCCTCAAAGTATGCACTTGTTGGTCTTTCGGGAATTAAATTGTCATTACATTATGGGTTACTGTAAGATTTTCTATAATTTATTTTAATACATCAAATGTGGATTAAGCTATGTATCTCTAATTTAATGCTAGACAAGAAATTTTTCATAATTCACATGCTTTAAAAATCTCCATTCTTTAAAATGTCCTCAAAATATGCAGTAGATTGTATTTCGATGTGACTAAATGATTATAAAATGATTGTTAATTACTGTAAATTATTGTTACAGATAATTTATAGCTTTAAATACACTTCATATTTAACACTTTTATTTTCTTGTTTACTTTATGCTGTTGTATAATCAGGCTCTTTCTAAACACTAAACTTTGTTGTGTGTCCTTAAAGTATGCACTTGATGGTATTTTGGGATTTAATTTGTCATTAAATTAAGCGTCACTTAAGTTTTTTCTTTAATTTATTTTAATACACGAAGTGTGGTTTTAGCTGTATACTTGAAGATTAATTTTTAATATTTCAAAGGCATTAAAAAACTCCATTCTTTGCAGTGTCGTCAATGTATGCATTAGACTGTATTTCGATGTGACTAAAGGATTATATGATTGTTAATTACTGTAAATAATTGTTACATTGAATTTAAAGCTCTAAAAACACTACATATTTATCACTTTTATTTTCTTTTTTATTTTTTGTTGTTGTATAATCAGGCTTTTTCTAAACACTAAACTTTTTTGTGTGTCCTTAAAGTATGCACTTGATGGTATTTTGGGTATTAAATTTTCATTAAATTAGGTGTTACTGTAAGTTTTTCTATAATTTTTTTTAATACACGAAGTATGGTTTTAGCTCTATACTTAAAAATTAATTTTTTACAAGTAATTTTTAATATTTCACACGCATTAAAAATCTCCATTCTTTACAGTGTCCTCAAAATATGCATTAGACTGTATTCCGATGTGACTTCATGATTATATGTCGACGTCCACATGAAAAGGGCCCATTTTGGCACTATTGGACTGATCTATATGGGCGAATTCCTTGCAAAATTACGAAAATTTTGAGTGGTCATACAACTTTTTTGGTCAAAAATTCGATAAGTTACAGAATTTCAAATTTTATAGTGCCAAACACCTCATTTCGAGAATAACGGAATAAAAGATTGTGATATCTAATAATTGTGATATCTCCGGTTCTTCTGAAAAATTATTCAGATAATAATTGTTTTCAGTCCAGAACACCTTAAAGATGAAAAACCAATAGGTTTCAACTTTTTAAAATCACCCCTTCCCCCCTTAATTTTGAAAATACATAAAACCGACAAAATGGGCCCTTTTCTAAAAAAGACGATTTTCTTATTACTAAACCATTTTTTACGAGGTTTATGATTGGAAACGATTTTATTGTGTCATTTAAAGATAAAAAATAAAAATTAAACTTATTTAAAATTTTTTAAAAGTCTCTATTATCAATAATTTGCCGAAATATCGAAATTTTCACTTCTACGACTATGTTATCAAAGACTCTAACATCACCATAAAGATGAAAAACCAATAGGTTTTAAATTTTTTATCCACCCCTCCCCCCCTTTCTGTTTTAAAATACGAAAAACTGACAAAATGAGCCCTTTTCTAAAAAGGCGATTTTCTTATTAATAAACCATTTTTGTACAAAATTAATGATTGAGAACAATTTTATTGTATCAAATGAAGGTAAAGAATAGAAATTAAACTTATTAAAAAATTGTTAACAGGTTTTATTATGAAATTTTTACGAAATATCGACATTTTTTACATCTACGACTACGTAATCAATGACTCTAAGATTAATATCTCTGGTTCTTCTCGAAAGTTATTCAGATAATAATTGTTTTGAGTATATTTTATGTTGTTGTATAATCAGGCTGTTTCTAAACACTAAACTCTTTAGTGTGTCCTCAAAGTATGCACTTGATGGTATTTTAGGGTTTAATTTGTCATTAAATTAAGTGTCACTTAAGTTTTCCTTAAATTCATTTTAATACACGATGTATGGTTTTAGCTGTATACTTAAAGATTAATTTTTAATATTTCGCATGCTTTAAAAAATTCCATTCTTTACAGTGTCCTCAAAGTATGCATTAGACTGTATTTCGATGTGACTAAATGATTATATGATTGTAAATTACTGTAAATTATTGTTACAGTAAGTTTATAGCTCTAAAACCACTACATATTTAACACTTTCATTTTCTTTTTTATTTTATGTAGTTGTATAATCAGGCTGTTTCTAAACATTAAACTCTTTAGTGTGTCCTCAAAGTATGCAGTTGATGGAATTTTGGGAATTACTTTGTCATTAAATTAGGGGTTACTGTAAATTTTTCTATAATTAATTTTAATACATCAAATGTGGATTAAGCTATATATTTCTAATTTAATGCATGACAAGAAATTTTTAAAAATTCACATGCTTTAAAAATCTCCTTTCTTTGAAGTGTCCTTAAAATATGCATTAGACTGTATTTCGATGTTACTAAATGATTATATGATTGTTAATTACTGTAAATAATTGTTACATTGAACTTATAGCTCTAAAATCACTACATATTTAACACTTTTAATTTCTTTTTTATTTTGTGTTCTTGTATAATCAGGCTGTTTCTAAACACTAAACATTTTTGTGTCCTCAAAGTATGCATTAAACTGTATGTCGATGTGACTAAATGATTATATGATTGTTAAATACTGTAAATTATTGTTACAGTAAGTTTATAGCTCTAAAACCACTACATATTTAACACTTTCATTTTCTTGTTTATTTTATGTTGTTGTATAATCAGGCTGTTTCTAAACACTAAACTTTTTAGTGTATCCTCAAAGTATGCACTTGATGGTATTTTGGGGTTTAATTTGTCATTAAATTAAGTGTCACTTAAGTTTTCCTTAAATTCATTTTAATACACGATGTATGGTTTTAGCTGTATACTTAAAGATTAATTTTTAATATTTCGCATGCTTTAAAAAATTCCATTCTTTGCAGTGTCCTCAAAGTATGCATTAGACTGTATTTCGATGTGACTAAATGATTACATGATTGTAAATTACTGTAAATTATTGTTACAGTAAGTTTATAGCTCTAAAACCACTACATATTTAACACTTTCATTTTCTTGTTTATTTTATGTTGCTATATAATCAGGAGGTTTCTAAACACTAAACTTATTGGTGTGTTCTCAAAGTATGCACTTGATGGTATTTTGGGGTTTAATTAGTCATTAAATTAAGTTTCACTTAAGTTTTTCTTTAATTCATTTTAATACTCGAAGTATGGTTTTAGCTGTATATTTAAAGATTAATTTTTAATATTTCACATGCTTTAAAAAATTCCATTCTTTGCAGTGTCCTCAAAGTATGCATTAGACTGTATTTCGATGTGACTAAATGATTATATGATTGTAAATAACTGTAAATTATTGTTACAGTAAGTTTATAGCTCTAAAACCACTACATATTTAACACTTTCATTTTCTTGTTTATTGTATGTTGTTGTATAATCAGGCTGTTTCTAAACACTAAACTCTTTAGTGTGTCCTCAAAGTATGCAGTTGAAGGAATTTTGGGAATTACTTTGTCATTAAATAAGGGGTTACTGTAAATTTTTCTATAATTAATTTTAATACATCAAATGTGGATTAAGCTGTATATTTCTAATTTAATGCTTGACAAGAAATTTTTAAAAATTCACATGCTTTAAAAATCTCCATTCTTTGAAGTGTCCTCAAAATATGCATTAGACTGTATTTCGATGTTACTAAATGATTATATGATTGTTAATTACTGTAAATAATTGTTACATTGAACTTATAGCTCTAAAATCACTACATATTTAACACTTTTAATTTCTTTTTTATTTTGTGTTCTTGTATAATCAGGCTGTTTCTAAACACTAAGCATTTTTGTGTGTCCTCAAAGTATGCATTAGACTGTATTTCGATGTGACTAAATGATTATATGATTGTTAATTACTGTAAATTATTGTTACAGTAAGTTTATAGCTCTAAAACCACTACATATTTAACACTTTCATTTTCTTGTTTATTTTATGTTGTTGTATAATCAGGCTGTTTCTAAACACTGAACTCTTTAGTGTGTCCTCAAAGTATGCACTTGATGGTATTTTGGGGTTTAATTTGTCATTAAATTAAGTGTCACTTAAGTTTTTCTTTAATTCATTTTAATACTCGAAGTATGGTTTTAGCTGTATATTTAAAGATTAATTTTTAATACTTCACATGCTTTAAAAAATTCCATTCTTTGCAGTGTCCTCAAAGTATGCATTAGACTGTATTTCGATGTGACTAAATGATTATATGATTGTAAATTACTGTAAATTATTGTTACAGTAAGTTTATAGCTCTAAAAGCACTACATATTTAACACTTTCATTTTCTTGTTTATTTTATGTTGCTATATAATCAGGAGGTTTCTAAACACTAAACTTATTGGTGTGTCCTCAAAGTATGCAGTTGATGGAATTTTGGGAATTACTTTGTCATTAAATTAGGGGAAACTGTAAATTTTTCTATAATTAATTTTAATACATCAAATGTGGATTAAGCTGTATATTTCTAATTTAATGCTTGACAAGAAATTTTTAAAAATTCACATGCTTTAAAAATCTCCATTCTTTGAAGTGTCCTCAAAATATGCATTAGACTGTATTTCGATGTTACTAAATGATTATATGATTGTTAATTACAGTAAATAATTGTTACATTGAACTTATAGCTCTAAAATCACTACATATTTAAGACTTTTAATTTCTTTTTTATTTTGTGTTCTTGTATAATCAGGCTGTTTCTAAACACTAAACATTTTTGTGTGTCCTCAAAATATGCATTAGACTGTATTTCGATGTGACTAAATGATTATATGATTGTTAATTACTGTAAATTATTGTTACAGTAAGTTTATAGCTCTAAAACCACTACATATTTAACACTTTCATTTTCTTGTTTATTTTATGTTGTTGTATAATCAGGCTGTTTCTAAACACTAAACTCTTTAGTGTGTCCTCAAAGTATGCACTTGATGGTATTTTGGGGTTTAATTTGTCATTAAATTAAGTGTCACTTAAGTTTTCCTTAAATTCATTTTAATACACGATGTATGGTTTTAGCTGTATACTTAAAGATTAATTTTTAATATTTCGCATGCTTTAAAAAATTCCATTCTTTGCAGTGTCCTCAAAGTATGCATTAGACTGTATTTCGATGTGACTCAATGATTATATGATTGTTAATTACTGTAAATTATTGTTACAGTAAGTTTATAGCTCTAAAACCACTACATATTTAACACTTTCATTTTCTTGTTTATTTTATGTTGCTATATAATCAGGAGATTTCTAAACACTAAACTTATTGATGTGTCCTCAAAGTATGCAGTTGATGGAATTTTGGGAATTACTTTGTCATTAAATTAGGGGTTACTGTAAATTTTTCTATAATTAATTTTAATACATCAAATGTGGATTAAGCTGTATATTTCTAATTTAATGCTTGACAAGAAATTTTTAAAAATTCACATGCTTTAAAAAATTCCATTTATTGCAGTGTCCTCAAAGTATGCATTAGACTGTATTTCGATGTGACTAAATGATTATATGATTGTTAATTACTGTAAATTATTGTTACAGTAAGTTTATAGCTCTAAAACCACTACATATTTAACACTTTCATTTTCTTGTTTATTTTATGTTGTTGTATAATCAGGCTGTTTCTAAACACTAAACTCTTTAGTGTGTCCTCAAAGTATGCACTTGATGGTATTTTGGGGTTTAATTTGTCATTAAATTAAGTGTCACTTAAGTTTTCCTTAAATTCATTTTAATACACAAAGTATGGTTTTAGCTGTATATTTAAAGATTAATTTTTAATCTTTCGCATGCTTTAAAAAATTCCATTCTTTGCAGTGTCCTCAAAGTATGCATTAGACTGTATTTCGATGTGACTAAATGATTATATGATTGTTAATTACTGTAAATTATTGTTACAGTAAGTTTATAGCTCTAAAACCACTACATATTTAACACTTTCATTTTCTTGTTTATTTTATGTTGTTGTATAATCAGGCTGTTTCTAAACACTAAACTCTTTAGTGTGTCCTCAAAGTATGCACTTGATGGTATTTTGGGGTTTAATTTGTCATTAAATTAAGTGTCACTTAAGTGTTCCTTAAATTCATTTTAATACACGATGTATGGTTTTAGCTGTATACTTAAAGATTAATTTTTAATATTTTGCATGCTTTAAAAAATTCCATTCTTTGCAGTGTCCTCAAAGTATGCATTAGACTGTATTTCGATGTGACTAAATGATTATATGATTGTTAAATACTGTAAATTATTGTTACAGTAAGTTTATAGCTCTAAAACCACTACATATTTAACACTTTCATTTTCTTGTTTATTTTATGTTGTTGTATAATCAGGCTGTTTCTAAACACTAAACTCTTTAGTGTGTCCTCAAAGTATGCACTTGATGGTATTTTGGGGTTTAATTTGTCATTAAATTAAGTGTCACTTAAGTTTTCCTTAAATTCATTTTAATACACGATGTATGGTTTTAGCTGTATACTTAAAGATTAATCTTTAATATTTCGCATGCTTTAAAAAATTCCATTCTTTGCAGTGTCCTCAAAGTATGCATTAGACTGTATTTCGATGTGACTAAATGATTATATGATTGTTAAATACTGTAAATTATTGTTACAGTAAGTTTATAGCTCTAAAACCACTACATATTTAACACTTTCATTTTCTTGTTTATTTTATGTTGTTGTATAATCAGGCTGTTTCAAAACACTAAACTCTTTAGTGTGTCCTCAAAGTATGCACTTGATGGTATTTTGGGGTTTAATTTGTCATTAAATTAAGTGTCACTTAAGTTTTCCTTAAATTCATTTTAATACACGATGTAAGGTTTTAGCTGTATACTTAAAGATTAATTTTTAATATTTCGCATGCTTTAAAAAATTCCATTCTTTGCAGTGTCCTCAAAGTATGCATTAGACTGTATTTCGATGTGACTAAATGATTATATGATTGTAAATTACTGTAAATTATTGTTACAGTAAGTTTATAGCTCAAAAACCACTACATATTTAACACTTTCATTTTCTTGTTTATTTTATGTTGTTGTATAATCAGGCTGTTTCTAAACACTAAACTCTTTAGTGTGTCCTCAAAGTATGCACTTGATGGTATTTTGGGGTTTAATTTGTCATTAAATTAAGTGTCACTTAAGTTTTTCTTTAATTCATTTTAATACTCGAAGTATGGTTTTAGCTGTATATTTAAAGATTAATTTTTAATATTTCACATGCTTTAAAAAATTCCATTCTTTGCAGTGTCCTCAAAGTATGCATTAGACTGTATTTCGATGTGACTCAATGATTATATGATTGTTAATTACTGTAAATTATTGTTACAGTAAGTTTATAGCTCTAAAACCACTACATATTTAACACTTTCATTTTCTTGTTTATTTTATGTTGCTATATAATCAGGAGGTTTCTAAACACTAAACTTATTGATGTGTCCTCAAAGTATGCAGTTGATGGAATTTTGGGAATTACTTTGTCATTAAATTAGGGGTTACTGTAAATTTTTCTATAATTAATTTTAATACATCAAATGTGGATTAAGCTGTATATTTCTAATTTAATGCTTGACAAGAAATTTTTAAAAATTCACATGCTTTAAAAATCTCCATTCTTTGAAGTGTCCTCAAAATATGCATTAGACTGTATTTCGATGTTACTAAATGATTATATGATTGTTAATTACTGTAAATAATTGTTACTGTTACGTCATCGTAACGTATTTTTCAATATTAATAATAATATAAATAATTATAATAATAATGGGAATAACAATAAATAATTGTTATTAACATATTATTAACAGTTATAAACAATTATTAAATAATGAAAATAGTAATAATAAGAATAATAAAATAATAATTAAATTTAAACAATGATAATGTGTAAGAACGAATAATCACTGCTAATAACAAAATAGTAGTAATTATTTGTAATGATATCGTATTATTTTTAACGTCAGAATTTCAAAGTTTCGGAAAGAGTAAAATTCATTCATTTTTGTACGCGTAATATATCTATATATGTTACTGAGCTCACTGCTCGGCGGACAGGTAGAGAGTACCGATGGCGCACTCATTGCCGCGCATCACGTGGGTCTCTCTCACCTCACGCTACACCTCTCGCGGGCCCAGCGATCTATAATACTTGGTTGCTCGTACAATTTCCTCAGTTCGCCGTCGACCAGACTCGGGGCTTGCTCCGAGGCAGATCGACAGCAACTCTCTCTTCTCTTTCTCCTTCTTACCTTTACGATCTAACGCCGAGGTTGAGGTACGACTCTCCCAAGGAATGAGATCTTCCTTTCTCACCTGGTGCAAGCCGGCGGTATCTCAGGTACAGCTGGGGCTGCTTGCTTGCACATCCTAGAAGGAGTTGTACTCAAGACTCAGGTACAACTGGGCAGTAGTAACACCCTTCGCCTCGCCGTTTCTCTCTTTCTCTCTCTTCTCACCTATCATTGCTCTGGTCTAAGCAGGGGTACAGCCGTGTAAGACCAAGGCAATGAATTTCCAATAAAAGAATGTGAACCAACCCCGTGAAGAAGAGGTACATCTCGACCTTCACGGAGTTGATGCACCAGGTAGATTCTTCGACTCAAGGTACAACTTGGGGGACGATGAAGCTTGTATTTCTACCCTTAAACTTTCCCTCTCTCTCTCTTTATGCAACTCGTTATCGTGTCGGGCATGAATACCGTTAGAATCGCGGTATCTAGTCTTTCGATTTTGCTAAATCGACCTAGCGTGCACGACCCCTAGTTATCGTCCGTACCGGTATCGAGGGGTAGTTTCTAGAGCCTACCCTCGCGTAAAATGAGCGTCGGTCTCGGGTAGAATTTTATTATCGCTTTTGGGGAAAATAACGTTTCTCAAATTTTTACAGCGTGGCCACGGGGGAGTATGTCGAGCTGTATAATCGCCAGGACAGCGGCGCAGTCTCTCATTAGCTCTCTTGCGCTTACTCTCTCACTCTCATACTTTCTCTCTCTAACGCTTGCTTATCTCTTTTCTCTCTTTCTCGCACGTTACATCTTTCTGTTCTTACCTTTCAAATCTTTTACTCTTATGTTTCTTTTATTCTCTTACTTATTTTTATTATTCTCTTTTTCTTTTAAATTCTATTTAGTTAGTTAGATATTTTTTGAATTGTTATTAGCTAGATTAGGTTTTGAATTAATTTCTTTTATATTATTTTGCATTATATCGAGTCATTTATTTTATTTATGTATTGTTAATTTTCTTTGGTTCATTTTAAATTCATCTTCGTAAATAACTATTTTTTTGTACTATTGTTTTTTATTTGAATATATTTTTCTTACGAAGGTTTAATACTTTGCTTTGTTACTGACTTTACCCTTCCTATCGATATCACTAAATGCACTAACTAGCTTGCTTAAATTTTGTAATGACGCTTTTCGCCATTTTATTAATTTATTTGATAAAAGATAAATTGTATTTTAACCCGGACTCCATCCGGCGAGCAAATCCTTTGGCAATTAAAAACTAAGATCATTACATGGCGCCCGAACAGGGACTAAAATTTTTTATCAACTAGAGTAAATGCACAGTGCATAAAATTGAGTTTAAGAAAAAAAAAATGAGAAAATTTTTTTTTTTTAGTCGCAATTTTTAGTTAAAAAAAAAAAAAAAAAGGGTCATTTGTGATATCGGTAGAGGGGATAGTAATTCAATTCTTCACCGTCGTGAGGGCGTGATAGTCGCAGGGGTGGGGGTGAATGATCCCTTATATATAGTCGCGTTGATAGCTTATCGGTCTAGTCGATCAGTACCACTCATCGATACCACATCAATCATTTTTTTTGTAAAGCAAGAAAGAAGACGAAGACATCATGTATACTTCGAGTAGTGACGAACGAGTTTTTCGTTTGCTGGCAAAATTCGAGCATTGGTTTCCCGGTTTAACACTGTATGAAGTGTTACAGCGTGTTGAATCTGAACGTCAGAAATTTAAAATTTCGTGTGCTCAAGTGCGTCGCGTGTTCCCGGAGATGTTAATAGCTGACTCTCTAGTAAAATATAAAGACTTTTTAATCGGTTTGGATTATGAAAAGCAGCTAGAATATAAGGAGAGCTGTTTTTTCAATCTTCGCCCAATTATCCGTGGAAGCCCGGTGACTGTCGCGAAAGACAGAAACCACCCGTACAACCCAAAAACGGATTGCTGGCGTTGTGGACAACATGGACATCGTCGTCAGGAGTGCCGTGAAAAACAGGTGATATTCTGTTCTCAGTGCGGTATTTTAGGCAGCTTTGCTCAAGATTGCTGCTTTAGGAAAAGAAAATAATTTTCTTTTTTCTTTTCTCACCCCGTGACCAGCAGCCATCTTGGTTTTCTTCTCCCACCACCACCTTTGGAGAAGAGTGGGGATGACCAACTAGTATATAATCAATTGTGGATCACTATTCAGCACAGTTCTTTTCCACACTTCATTGAGTAAGGTTATCTTCGGTTATCCAAAAGTTATCATGGGAGTACAATGGATCTACAAGCTGACCAAGAATGAACTGGTAGCTCAACTAGAAAATTACCAAATTGACGCTACTGGTACACTCTCTGAACTTCGGCAGCGGTTCATAGCTTTTATTCGTACTAAACCGGAGCTACTAAATCAAACTAAAGATCCGGAGGACTACGTAGAAGAGGATGACATCAACCTTGATAGAACAGCTTTGGAGGATCCAAATTTACACGAGAATCTGGTGGATGTCGGAGCTCAGCAAGCACCTGCGCTCACACCGGAACAAATTAGGGCAACTGAAGCTCTAATTAACCGTCATTTATTACATTCCGCTCCAGTAAGGACATCGACACCTTTCGATGACAGAAGTGACACTCACGTGCTTGAAAGAATGAGAAAGTGGGGTTGTAGTTTCGAAGGCCATGATGTTTATGCATTTTTGGAACGAGTGGACGAGTTACAACAGGCGTATGGATTTTCTGACGAACAACTTCTGCGAGGATTTCCTGAATTGTTACGTGGTGATGCTTTGCTCTGGTATCGTAATGAAATCAGAACAATTTTTACACTAGATGAGTTGACATCAGCGTTACGTAGATTTTACCTTTCACCTAGTGAATTTAGGCACCTAGAAACTCAAATTGTCAGCAAAGTGCAAGGTAAAACGGAGTCAATTAGAGAGTTCTGTACAGCATTAAGAACTCTTATGAGAAGACATGGAGGTTATGGTATTGCTCGGGAACTAGATACATTGTATTGGAATATGAAGCCAATGTTCCGATTACATATTCGTCGCAATGAGCTGGATTCTGTTTGCACTTTAATCCAGCGAGTGGAAGAAATTCAGGAAACTCTTTTAGCAGTTAAATTAGAAGAACAAAGTTTGAGAAATAGTCAACCTATTGCTGAAGTTTCAAGGCCTTATAATTCTAAAACCGACTGTTGGCGCTGTAGTAAGCCTGGACACCGCCGTGCAAATTGTAGAAGCAGACCAAAAAAATTTTGTTCATTTTGTGGTAAAGAAAATGTTCTTACAAGAGATTGTAAGTGTAATAAGCCGGGAAACGGGAAAAAGGTCGAACAATAGGAGTAAGTTCGACCTCAGCACCCTCTGACTCCCGAATTTTTATATCTTGTAAATGTGACGACCTTACAATCTCAGCCCTGGTGGACACGGGAGCAGCTTGTTCTTGCATCGACATCCACACTGCTAATCGTTTAGTCGCGCTTGGTGGAGTCGCTAATCTCGAAGAAATCGTCATTGCTTTGGCAAATGGAACTGAATATAAAGTAAAAACAAGTTTTGACATGAAAATCGCCGCGGGTTCTACGAAAGTGAAACATAAATTTTTAGTGTTGCCTGGTTTATCTCAACCTATGCTTATAGGTGTCGATTTGTTACAAAAATTCAACTTTTCCCTTTTAATAAATAATCAAGACATTCGGTTATTTAAAAATACGTTTAAAGTTGACGTGTGTGAAATCGGCCCTTCAGGTTTAACTTCGTTAAATAAATCGCAGGAAAATGAATTAAATGCTTTAATTAATCAAGAAAGACTTTTATTTAAAGACATTAAAGGTCAAACTCCCATTTTGAAGCATGAAATTCGCCTCGAAGATGATAGACCAATTAAACAACGTTACCAACCTCGTAATCCAGCAACTCAAGAACTAATGAGACAAGAAGCCCTAGAAATGATAAAACAAAAAGTGATTAGAAAATCGCGTAGTGCGTGGAGTTCCCCGGTTGTGTTAATTAAAAAGAAAAACGGTAAATTACGTTTTTGCATTGACTTTCGTAGACTAAATAAAGTGACTAAAAAAGACGCTTACCCTTTGCCCCGGATAAATAGTATCCTTGATCAGCTAAAAGGTGCTAAATATTTATCCACTCTCGATTTAAAAAATGGTTATTGGCAAGTTGAGTTAACTAAAAATAGTGCACCCTTGACAGCTTTCACAGTACCAGGTTTAGGACTCTTCGAATTTGTAGTCATGCCCTTTGGACTACATTCAGCACCAGCAACATTTCAACGATTAATCGACCTAGTAATCCCTGCTGAATTAGCACCTAATGTATTTTCGTACCTCGATGACATCGTTGTTACCTCGGAAACATTCGAAGAACATCTGAAACTGTTGAAAGAAGTTTTCTCAAGATTAAGGGAAGCTAAATTAGTTCCTAATTGGGAAAAATGTTTTTTCGCCCGTACTCAACTTACCTATCTTGGACATCTCGTGGACAAGGATGGACTTCACCCTGACCCAGACAAAGTAGACGCCATTTTGAAATTACCCTCTCCCACAAACCTGAAAGAATTGAGAAAATTTTTAGGCATGGTTTCTTGGTATCGTCGCTTCGTAAAAGATATCTCTGTGCTTATAGCCCCGCTGATTCATCTATTGAAGAAGGATACACCATGGATCTGGAATGAAAAACAACAATTAGCATTTGATAATATTAAGAAGAAACTTACCGAAGCACCAGTTTTAGCTTGTCCTGACTGGTCTCAACTATTTTATCTCCAAACTGATGCCAGTTTAGAAGGTCTTGGCGCAGTTTTAACGCAGAAAATTGGAACTACTGAAGTTGTTATCGCCTATGCCAGCCGTACTTTAAATCCCGCAGAGAAGAACTACTCAGCAACCGAATTAGAATGCCTAGCTGTAAAATGGGGCATTTGGAAAATGAGACACTATCTAGAAGGTTACCATTTTATAGTTGTCTCGGATCATCAAGCTCTTAAATGGCTGAATAGTATTGTTACACCCTCAGGAAGACTCGCTAGATGGATAATGGAATTGGCCCAATGGGATTTTGAAGTGCAGTATAAAAAAGGAATCGAAAATCGTCTCCCAGATTACTTGATTGTAAATTACTGTAAATTATTGTTACAGTAAGTTTATAGCTCAAAAACCACTACATATTTAACACTTTCATTTTCTTGTTTATTTTATGTTGTTGTATAATCAGGCTGTTTCTAAACACTAAACTCTTTAGTGTGTCCTCAAAGTATGCACTTGATGGTATTTTGGGGTTTAATTTGTCATTAAATTAAGTGTCACTTAAGTTTTTCTTTAATTCATTTTAATACTCGAAGTATGGTTTTAGCTGTATATTTAAAGATTAATTTTTAATATTTCACATGCTTTAAAAAATTCCATTCTTTGCAGTGTCCTCAAAGTATGCATTAGACTGTATTTCGATGTGACTCAATGATTATATGATTGTTAATTACTGTAAATTATTGTTACAGTAAGTTTATAGCTCTAAAACCACTACATATTTAACACTTTCATTTTCTTGTTTATTTTATGTTGCTATATAATCAGGAGGTTTCTAAACACTAAACTTATTGATGTGTCCTCAAAGTATGCAGTTGATGGAATTTTGGGAATTACTTTGTCATTAAATTAGGGGTTACTGTAAATTTTTCTATAATTAATTTTAATACATCAAATGTGGATTAAGCTGTATATTTCTAATTTAATGCTTGACAAGAAATTTTTAAAAATTCACATGCTTTAAAAATCTCCATTCTTTGAAGTGTCCTCAAAATATGCATTAGACTGTATTTCGATGTTACTAAATGATTATATGATTGTTAATTACTGTAAATAATTGTTACTGTTACGTCATCGTAACGTATTTTTCAATATTAATAATAATATAAATAATTATAATAATAATGGGAATAACAATAAATAATTGTTATTAACATATTATTAACAGTTATAAACAATTATTAAATAATGAAAATAGTAATAATAAGAATAATAAAATAATAATTAAATTTAAACAATGATAATGTGTAAGAACGAATAATCACTGCTAATAACAAAATAGTAGTAATTATTATAACAATAATAACAATAATATGCAATTGTAATAATAATAAAAAGATAGTAATAAAAAACAACAATAATAGTTAATAATAACAAGATAATAACAATTTGTAGCAATAAATAATAATAATTAATTATAACAATAATATCAAAATAATAATAAATAATTGTAACATTAATAACAAATAGTAATGATTTATTGTAACAAATAATAATTAAATGTAATAACAAAGTAACAATTATTAATAACAAGTTAATAATAATTTGTAATAACAAAATAACAATACATGGCAAATGGCATCGAAGTTCCAAATACATGGTAAAAGGCATCGAAATCTCAAACACATGGCAAATGGCATTCTCGTTTGGATATAAAAAGAGCTAGATTATCAAACGATCTTCAGTCTTAATTTTTTCATCGTAACAAGTGGTTCTCTTCGTGATAGTGCTCGCAACCCCAGTATAGTAGTTGTCCTGATCTTTACGTAAATTTCTAAATTCAGTGAATCTTGAAGTCAAATTTGGTGTTTGAAAGATTGTTCGAGTGACGACAAAAGCTGAAAGAAAACCATTCAACTGCCTGATTTACGAGTGTCGTAAATCTTCCACCTGTACCATTTAGTAACCGATTAACGCACAATTGGCATTGTTTCCCATCGGCGCCAGCCAGGACCAAAAACTTGCTTTTCTAAGGTAAACAGAGAAACCACTTAAGACTCGTTTTTAGAAAACTAGTGCTCATTTCATCTTTTCATAATTTTGATCTTTTAAATATACTGTGTTCAAATAAATTTATTCTTGTCATTTATCCAACCTCGTCCCAACTTTAAATTTTCTAAATTAAAGTTAAATCGAGAAAAAATAGGGAATATAATAATAAGGTTAGACATAACATACCTCATTATTTTTGGTGCATCGGCCGTCGTGAACGGATAAATGCAAGATTAGTTTAATTTGAATATATTATTATTTTTGCTGCATTGACCGTTGTGAACGGATAAATGCAAGGTTAAATTCATTTAAAAATATATCGTTATTTTTGGTGTAAAGGCCGTCGTAAACGGGTAAATTCAAAGAAATTAGAGTTGAAAAAATAGTTCATTATTTTTGAAATAATATAATCCTTAATTTTGATAAAATAACGCCGCGAATTAGTAAAAACAAGAGTATAATTATTTTTGGTGCATATAAATTGTCATATTTAAAACTCATTATTTTTGGTATATAAAACATAGTAAATTAATTAATAAAAAGTAGATTTTCTGATTTTTACTAAATTAGCTATCTAAAATCAATGAAATAAGTTTTATTTGCACAATTATTTAACAAATGAATAAAAACAGGAATAATTTTATTTGAATAATACCCATTTTTCATACATAAAAAAATACAAGAATAATAACAATTTTTATAAATAATAACAATTTTTAATAACAATTTTTATGAATAATAATAACAATAATAAAATAATAATAATAATAATAACAATTTCTATAAATAATAACAATTTTTATAAAAAAAATAGCAATAATTTTTATAAATAATAACAATTTTTTAATAACAATAATTTTTAAAAAAATAATAACAATTTTTATAAATAACAATTTTTATAAATAATAGCAATAATTTTTTAAAAAATAACAATATAAAATAATAAGAATTTTTATAAATAATAACAATTTTTTAATAACAATAATTTTAAATAACAAATAATAACAATTTTTATAAATAATAACAATAATTTTTATTAAAAAATAACAATATAAAATAATAAGAATTTTTATAAATAATAACAATTTTTATAAATAATAACAATAATCTTTATAAAATAATAAGAATTTCTATTAACAATTTTTATAATAATTTTTAAAATAATAGTAATTTTTTATAAATAATAATTTTTATAAATAATAACAATAAATTTTTTTTAAAACTAATTTATAAATAATAGCCATTTTTTTTTTAACAATAATTTTTATAATAACAATTTTTATAAATAATAACAATTTTTTATAAATAGTAACCATTTTTTTGATAACAATTTTTATAAATAATAACAATAATTTGTATAACACTAAATCTTATTAAATAATAAAAATTATAATAAATAATAACAATTTTATTAAATAATAACAATAATTTTTATAAAATAATAACAATTTTTATAAATAATAACAATTTTATTAAATAATAACAATAAATTTTATTAAAATAATAACACCAATTTTTATAAAAAAATAATAACAATAATTTAAAAAAAAATAATAATAATAATAACAATAATTTTAAATAGTACAAAAATTAGTAAAACTAAGAATAAAATAAAATTAATAATAAACATTAATAACAATTTTCAATTCTCACATTTTTTTTTAAAATTCCATTTTTATTAAACAAGAATTAAAATTTATAATAATAAATATTTATAAACAATAATAATAATAATAATACAAATTTATAACAATTCTTTAAAATTTGAATTTTTTTTTTAAATTAAACAAAACTAAAAAATTTATGTACCAACCTAAAAATCAAACAAAAATTAATAACAAATTAATAAAGCAATAAACAATAACAATAATAAAATTTACAAAAATTATTTCTTGAATTTTCATTTTTGTGACTTAAAAATTAAACAAACTCAATATTTTTTGTACCTTGCTAAAAATTCAAATAAATATAATAAAAAATAACAAATAATAACAATTATTTTTAACAATTTTTTCAAATTTTCATTTCTGACAAAATTTTTTTTTTTCTCTCTTCTCTTTAAACAAAATTATATGATACAAATTTAAAATAAATAAATATTAATAAATTAATTAACAACAATAATAATAATAACAATTTTTTTCAAATTATTCATACCTAAACAAAAATTTTTGAAACCGAAGTAAATAATTCTTGTAAAAAAATAATAAATTAATAAAATAATAAATAATAATAAATAATTATAAATAAAAGTAAACAAATAATATCTTTTAATATTTTTATAAATTTCTAAATTTTTAATCAAAAATAAATAATTCTGATAATAATTTAGAATTAAATAAATTAATAAATAATTATAAATAAATTAATAAATATAAACATTTTTAAAAATTTTCACTTTTTTGATCAATTTCTTTTTTTTTAAACAGAATTAATTAATTATTAACAATAACAATCTGAAATTTTATAATTTTTTTTAAATAAAATAAAAATTTAGTAAATTAAAAATAAATACTAATAACAAATAACAAATTTTTTATAACGATTCAAATCTAAATAAATAAACAATTATTAACAATAAAAAAAAACTCTTTTTTTTAATAAAAATTTTTTTTATTTTCAAATTTAGGTAAATAAATAATTGTTAATAATAATAAAGTCATTTTTATAAATTTTTACATAAAATAATAACAAATTTTTTTTTAAATAAACAATTTTTAATTAATTTGCAAATAATCAAATTGATAATAAATATAAATAAATAAATAAAAATTAATAATTAGACTTTTTCTTTTAAACAATAAGCAATAATTTTTTTTTTAACAAATAATAAATTGAGTTAAATTTATTAATAAATTAATTATTTTTCTAAATTCTTAATTAAATAATATTTTTTACAGTTGCTAATAAAAAAAATAATAAAAATAACTAATAAATAAAATTCAAATATAATAATTACTTTTATATCAAATTAATTTTTTTTTAAAAATAAATAATTAATAATAAACAAATTAAATGCAATTTAATAATAATAAAAAATAAATAATCAAGATAATAATCTAATATTTTTTAAATTTCGATATTTTTAACAGAGTTTAATTGGTAATTGTTAAAATAAAATATAAATAAATAAAACAATAAATAAATAATAAATAAAATAAACAATATAAAAGTATAATTTTTTAATAATAAAGGGTAATAATAAAATATAGAATAAAATATTGCTTAAAAATATAAAATTTTTAAGAAAAATATATATTTTATTATTTAAAAAAAAAAAAAAAAATTTCAGCATACTACAAATATAAAATTGTTATTATTCACAAATTTTCTGATAATTCATTTCATAATATTTACTGTATTATCTATAACAAGTGTGCACCAATTTTTCATAATTCATCTCATAATATTTACTATATTATCTATAACAAGTGTTCTGAATATATCTGCATTTACACATTTTATATCTGTCCATACTCCAACTGTTAAAAGTAAGCAATAAAATTGCTTTATTGAAATAATTTCTATTTACCAAGAATAGTAAACACAAGTGCTACGTGAGGCAGGTTAGGAACAAATTAATTAATAGTTTTTTTTTAAAACAAAATTCACACATAAATATTATAAAATTATTATAAATATTATATTCTCTCGGTTTAAATTTTTAGAAACAAATTATAATTTTAATATTATGTTACACTTTAATGTCTTCATCAGATAAAAATACTATCGATTCGTCTCATATAACTCGTTCTCAAATAAAAAATAATCCAGAAATAGTATTACATTCAGGAATCCCTAATTATAAAACAAAACCATTTACAAGTACACCTAGATATTCTAAAGAAAACCCTAACTTAGAAGAATTACAAAAACAATTTGACTCAGGCTTTGTAAGTTCTCAACTTTTTGACAGCGAATCTTCCGACAGTAACAAAGACGTAGGTGAAGATACTATTACAGAAAAAACTTTAGTTAGACAAAATAAAACTATAACTGACGAAATTGAAACTGACAATTCTTCCGAACACAGTTCTTCTAATAATAGTGAAAATAGTTATAATTTTGAAGAAAACATGGCCCTACCAAATAATCAACAAGTCTCATTACGAGATGCCATAGAAACAATACCTATGTTTGACGGAAAAAATATACCATTATCAATTTTTATCGAAAGTTGTTTAGAAGCAAAGTCTATGCTTCCCGAGGTAGCTCAAGTTCAGACAAATTTAGTTAAATTAATTAGAAGTAGAATTTCGGGAGAAGCAAGAAGAATTATAATAGGAAATAACTTTAATACTGTAGAAGAATTAACGGAAAGACTAAAACAAATTTACTCACCAGCAAAATCAGTATATCAGTTACAAGGAGAATTAGGCGCAATATATATGTGGGAAAATGAAAATGTAATCTCATACGGTGCTAGAATTGCAGAAGCGGCAGAAAGAATATTAGATGCACATAGAATTAGCAACGACAATGCAGTAGATGATGCGTTTAAAGCAAGTTTAGATAGATCAAGTATAGACTGTTTTTCGCGAGGACTTAGACAAGAGATTGAAATACGAATAGGAACATCTGAAACATTCGCAGGGATAGTTAACAAAGCAATCGACATTGAAAGAAGATTATCATCACACAACGATTTAAGAAAAAGTAACACGGAATATAATTTACACCCTAAAACTAACAAAGAATTCGCTAAAACAACGAAAATTAATATAGCTCAAGATAATGTAGTAAATTGTTTAGCCTGTGGGAAACAGGGTCATTTTGCAACAAATTGTTTCCAACTTAACAAAATGTTAGGATCAAGACGAGAAAATTCCTTTAATTCAGGTCCAAGACAAAATTTTTCAAACCAGTATCAAAATCGATTTAACAATCAAAACCCTTTGTTTAATAAATTCCAAAATAATTATTCACAACAAAATCAAAGACAAAATCAGTTTAGAAATATAACACAAAATCAATTTCGAACTCCATTTTTTAATCAAAACCAAAATCAACGTCCAAACTTTTTACAAAATCAACGTCCAAACTTTTTACAAAATCAACGCTCAAATTTTTCACAAAATCAACGCTCAAATTTTTCACAAAATCAACGCCCAAACTTTTCACAAAATCAACGCACAAATTTTTTACCAAACCAACAAAATTTTTTCCGAAACTTTTCTCAGGAATCTCGAAATGACACTAGAAACTTCGCGAATAGAAACCCAAACATAACCTGTAATTATTGCAAAAAATTAGGACACATTTCTACCAATTGTAGAAAAAAGATGTGGAACGAAAATAACAAACAACCACAAGTCTCTCCAGAAACACAAAATCAGGAAAACTCCAAAGTTCCTCTTCAGTAGGATGCTCTGAGGAAGAATGCAAAAAAAGTTACTACGCGTCCAGAAACATTAATTTAGCAAAAACAAACTCAATACCGTACATCCGAATAAATACTAAAGAATTAAAAAACCCAATAACTATGATGATTGACACTGGAGCAGGCCCTAATTTATTAAAAATTCGCGCATTAAATTCAGAAGTAAAAATTGCCGAAAATAAGTGTTTAAAATTAACAGGAATTAATGATCACCCTGTATATACGTTAGGACAAGTTGAAATACAAATTTTCGGAACATTAACAACATTCAATCTACTATCCGATGAGGTCCCAATTGAACATGACGGAATTTTAGGAACAGAATTTTTTATAAAAAATAAAGCAAAAATTAACTACGAAGAAGGTCATTTAGAAATAAACAAACAAAAATTTAATTTCGATTCAAAAAATTATTTTACAATACCAGCAAGATCAATTTATAATATTCAAGTTAAAATTTTAAATACAGAGAAAAAAGAAGGTTATATTCCAAGATTAAAAATAAAAGATGGCGTTTATATAGGGGATGCAGTAGTTACAAACATAGAAGGTTTAGCTTGTTTAAAAGTAATCAACACTCTAAATGAACCAATAGATGTGCCAATTTTTGAAATAAATTTAGAAGATTTTGAAGAAATAAAACAAGAAACACATAATTCTGAAGACACATCAATTACACAAATTATTGATGTATTTTCAAAAAATTATAAATCAGACAAAATTTTCAATATTACAGGCAGTGATAGAATTGAGGAAATAAAAAAATTACTTCGTCTAGACCATTTAAATAAAGAAGAATTAGAACACATTATGAATTTAGTAAAAACATATTCAGATAGATTCCATATACCTGGCGAATATTTAGAAGGAACAGATCTTATAAAACACAGAATAATAACAACAGATGACACTCCAATTATAACTAAACAATACAGATTTCCACCCATTCACAAAGAAGAAATGACTCGACAAGTGAACGAATTATTAAAACAAAAAATTATAAAACATTCTGACTCTCCTTATAATACACCAATATGGATAGTACCAAAAAAAGACGACTCTCAAGGAAATAAAAAATGGCGATTAGTATTGGACTTTAGAAAACTCAATGAACGCACGGTAGGACAATTTTATCCCCTCCCTAATATTACGGACTTACTAGATCAACTCGGAAATGCTCAATATTTTTCAGTTTTCGACTTAGCTTCCGGTTTTCATCAAATAAAAATGGACCCTAGAGACTCATACAAAACAGCATTTTCAACCCCTTTTGGACATTACGAATTTGATAGAATGCCTTTTGGACTAAAAAACTCACCTAGCACATTTCAAAAATTAATTGATCAAGTATTATTAGGATTGCAAGGATCAGAATTATTTGTTTATCTGGATGACATCGTAATATACGCGGACACACTACAAGAACATGAAGAAAAATTTTCAAAACTCATGGATCGGTTACGTTTTGCAAATTTAAAATTACAGCCGGATAAATGCGAATTTTTAAGGTTAGAAGTAGGATATTTAGGGCATATTATCGACAAAAATGGCGTACGACCGGACCCAAAGAAAGTAGAAGCAGTGAAAAAATTTCCAACACCAAAAAATGTGAAAAATATTAAACAATTTCTCGGACTAGCAGGATACTACCGCAAATTTATAGATAATTTTTCAAAAATAGCAAACCCATTAAACCAACTTTTAAAGAAGGATATACCTTTTCTCTGGACCGATAGACAACAAACAGCTTTTGACATGTTAAAGGATAAATTATGTGAAGAACCACTTTTGAGAAGACCAGATTTTTCTCAACCATTTATATTAACAACAGACGCATCAGGTTTCGCAATAGGAGGCATTTTATCGCAGGGAGAAATTAATAAGGATCAACCAGTCGCTTATACTTCTCGAACATTAAGTGAATGTGAAAAGAAGTATGACACCTATGAAAAAGAAGCTTTAGCAATCATATACAGTGTACAACATTTTAGACCATACCTTTACGGAAGAAAATTTACGTTAGTAACGGATCACAAACCGTTAGTTTGGTTCCAAAATTCAAAAGATCCATGTTCAAGAGTTACAAGATGGAAACTAAAATTAGCAGAATATGATTTTAATGTGGTCTACAAAGCAGGAAAAACAAATGTAAATGCTGATGCTTTATCAAGAAATCCAATCGAAGATATTACTGAAAATAAAGTGCAAAAAATAAAAACAGAAGAAATTCCAGAAACTCAGGAAAACATTACTCAAGAATATATTAATAAATGTGTGCAAGAAAAAATTGAAGAATACTTAAATTGTGTATCAAGTGAAAATAATTACTCAAATTTGGAGGTAAAAAATCTCCGCCATATTAAAAAGATGTTACATAATGAATACTGCAAACCAGAAAATTATGATACACGTAATGAAGCTTGTAATGTTGTTACAAGAAATCAACGAAGAATACAAGAAAACGATAATCAAGAAGAAGAAATACAAGGAAACAAAAATCAAGAAACACTAGAAATTCAAGAAGAAGAAAAAGAAGAAAAAGAAGAAGAAGAAGTACATATAAAAAGGAAACGAGGTAGACCAAAGAAACAAAGCACACGTTTTAATACTTCCTTAAAAAAGAAGAGAGGAAGACCAAAAAAGGTATGTAATACAAAAAATAAGAAATTTTATAATGAAGCTTATACTAATGAAATTGAATCTGATCCTGAGTATATTAATCAAGAAACGATGCGCAAAGACAACTTAACTTATTTTATTTCAATTAACGGTGATCCTTTAGATAATGGTTCCAGATCGTTAGCAAAACGCGAAAAATTACCGAATTTTAGTAAACTTGAGTTAGGTGTAGCAGAAAAAATTAAAAAAGGTATATATTATCACATTGCTCTCCCCATAGAAAATGAAATGAAAGAAAATTTAAATAATACTAAACAGAAAATAAAAAATACAATAATTTCATTAAAACATCTATGCGAAAACTTGAAACTTAAAACAATTAGTATTGCAAAAACGTCAAAAATTAACAATGTAACTTGGGATGAAATCCTATCAATGATTAAATTAACTTTTAAAAATTCATTTGTGAAAATTATAATATGCAACGGATATACAAAATACCCCACCAAAGAAGAATATTTACAATTAATAGAAGAAGCCCATTCAAGTTCAATAGGAGGTCATAAAGGTGTTACAAAAACTTATGGTAGAATTCGACAAAATTATTATTGGGAAAATATGAAAAATAGCATACAAAAATATATTCAAGGTTGCCTTCAATGTCAATTAAAAAAATTAGTTAGAGTCAAAACAAAAAACCCCATGATTATAACAGATACACCTGGTACAGCATTTGAAAAAATAGCAATGGACATCGTTGGACCATTGCCCAAAACAAAAAATGGAAGTGAGTACATATTAACTATACAAGACAATTTAACTAAATATTCATTAGCAATCGCACTTCCAAATCATCAAGCAAGCACAATAGCTGACGCATTTATTAAAAGATTTATTTGTATTTTCGGATCCCCAAAAGGAGTATTAACAGATCAGGGAACAGATTTTTTAAGTAATTTAATGAGAAGATTAGCAAAAAGATTTAGAATACGACAATTTAAAACAACAGCTTTCCACCCTCAGTCTAATGGATCAATAGAAAGATCTCATCACGTTTTAGGAGAATATTTGAAACAATTTATTAATAAAAATGAAGAATGGGACGATTGGTTAGAACTAGCTATGTTTTCTTATAATACAAGCATCCATGAAGGTACTAAATGTACTCCGTACGAATTAATTTTCGGAAAATTAGCAAGACTACCATCAAGTGATCCACCACTTGAACACGAAAAACTAGAGACTTACGATCAATATTTGACAGATTTAATAACAAGACTTCACGAAATGAGAAATATTGCTAGACAAAACTTAATTTTAGCAAAAGAAAAATCAAAAACTTATTATGACAAAAATTGCAATCCACAAAATCTTAAAGTAGGAGATGAGGTATTTTTATTACAAGGAGGAAAAATTCATAAATTTGCTAATCAATATACAGGACCCCATAAAATTTTAGAAGTATTAGGAAAAGGAAATATAAAAATAGAAATAAAAAATAAACCTAAAATAGTACATGTCAACCGAATTAAAATATCTAAAATGAATAAAAACTAATTTCTTTTTCAGACAAAAAATGATTAGTCTCACTCTGAAATCCTTACAATTAATACCAGAAGATTTTACATTTCAAATAAATTTAAACACTAAAAATAGTTATTTATCAAAAAATATTTTAAACATACCATTTGAGTCACATGAAGCTATAGAAATTCAAATGGACACACAACAAATTTTTATAATCGGAGGAGTAGAAATCGAAGTAGAAAACACAACATTATATTTCTCAGTTATAGATACTAACATGTCATATCCTTTTCAAAATAATTTTGGAATTATCGGATCAAAAAACGCTTTAGAACTAGGACTCATAAACTTAGAAATACTGGATATTTTTGCCCCTATGGAACACTAATAAAAACACACAAAAATTGTACTTTTTAGATGGACGACAGACACAAAAGAAAATTAGACATAAATATCAATTTTATTGCTCACCACGTAAATATGACTGAATTATGGCCATATTTATTTATCTCAGGAATATTCTACAAAAACGATTGTAACATACATAGATGGAAAAATAATTTAGGAAATTTTGAAACAAAGAAAGATATAATATTAACTATAAAGACACGCGGACCCTACGCTTTTTACAATTTAATAGAATGTTTATACGAAATAGACCAAGGATATATTGCAGACATTTTACTACAAGTAAACTTATTATTTTAAACACAAACAAATTACACAATAAATTCGAAAAATATAATAATAAATAAGTAAAACAAATACAACTCATTTTTCAGAAATGTTTTCCGGATCGAAAACATGGATGATATTAATCATAATGACAATGTATTATACAAACATACATGCTATCATCGGATATGACTGCGGGGCCAACACTCTTAATTTAACTACTATATCACTTTTGGAAGTAGGAGACTGTGACATACCTAGACCAGAGGTACATTCAGAATCAATTTATATTCAATTAATACAAGTTGCTGATTATTCCCTAGCTAAAATCAAACAATGCAAAATAGAAATCAGACGTTCAATCACACAATGTGAAATGTTTTCACATAGTTCCAGTGTGGCAAATGGTCAAAGCGAATATATTCTAGATGTTAGTCGCGAACAATGTATGACTCTTCATGAAAGAGGGACAATAATGATAGGACACGATTCATTAATATCAGGATTAAAAGTCAATCACACATCTTTTAACAGCGTACTATTAGCGGGATCTGTATCATTCGATGGTAAATGTTCAGGAGCAAAATATTCTGACCCCTTAGGAACTTGGGAGGATGTAACAGTGCAAGCCGTAGTTGCAATAACCTTAAAAGAATATTTTGCATCAGTTAACTTAAACAATAATAAAATTCATCTAAAATCTGGTGTAACATGTCAACTATCAGATGCCAGATGCATTGACATGGAAGGAGGACAAACATTTTGGAACCCATTACCCGAAGACATTTGTAAATTCAATAAATACGAAATACTTTATGAAGGATTAGCAAAGAAAATTCACGAAACCAATTCAAATAATTCAGAAATCTTATATTCTCTAAATTCAGAAGACATAACCTTTGTATTAACTCAAAAAGCTCAAAACCCTATTTGTCATCTAATAATGTATAAAACAGAACATCCTAAACTACTAGTAATAGAAACACAAAAAGGAGCAACAATTATAAAAAATACTAAACCCACAGTTCAAAATATGGACTTATTCACTTACGTAAATTCTAAATTTGTATACACAGAAAGACACATACGAACACAAATTAACCGACTATATTATGACGTATTAGTACAGAAATGTGAATTAGAACAGAAAGTATTAAAAAACACACTAACATTAGCAACACAGACACCTGATGAATTTGCATTTAACTTAATGAAAGGACCAGGTTACATGGCTATTCTTGCAGGCGAGGTAGCACATATAATTAAATGCGTTCCTGTAGAAGTAAAATATCGAGAAACCAAAGAATGTTACACACATTTACCAATTTTAAAAGGAAATAATTCACTTTTTCTTACACCCAGAACACACATAATCACAAGTAGAGGTACACAAACAAGTTGCAATTCCTTCGTACCTACAATGTATTTCTTAGGCGAAACTTGGTACAAAATGATACCTAATCCAGCAGAATCAGCAGCCCCTGCTATTATGAAACCATTAAAAAGTCCTACATGGAATTACATCAATCCTTCATCTTTAGCAACAAGCGGTATCTACTCACAATCAGATTTAAATAAACTACATAAACATATAATGTTCCCAGAAGAAAAACCTACGGTTCTAAACAGTTTAGCTCGCAGTATAACAGGACAAACTAGTACAAATCAGGGTATATCATTAATGCATTTGTTAGACGAAGAAACAATGGAAAAAATCGCAGAATCAACTTGGAATAAAGTATGGACAGCCTTTTCTAGTTTTGGAACTATCAGCGCAGGTTTTATAGGAGTAGTAATATTAATCAGAGCAATAAAATTACTCATAGACACATTTATTCATGGTTACACACTTTATACCGTTTTTGGATGGTCATTTCATTTAATCGGATGTATTTGGGATTCAGTAACAAATCTTTTATTACATTTAGGAACACAAGGATACACGAAAACAAAAACAGATGATCCTACTCCTCAAGAAGACGCAGAAATAGAAACAAAACAAGGTAACAGCAACACTATTTCTACAGCACCTGCATATCCAGTGGAAGAATTATCAAAAATAAACCATACTAACAATTTTCATATTTAAAAAGCATGAATCCTTCAGAGAAAGTAGAAGAACTAACAAAAATCCTTAAATTGACACCAGTTGACTACAAATATAAAATTAGAAAAGACGAAGACGATAAAATAATTTTTGAAATATCAATTATACATGAAAAATTCAAATTTACTGCTATTGGACGTAATCCAGACGAAGTAAAAGAACATTGCGCATTACTATACTTAAAAACACTTCCTAGACTTGACAAAACTAAAATTAAAGTTCAACCTATTACAGACGTAGAAAAAGAATTAGAAGAAATTTGTAAAAAACTAAACCTACCACAACCTAAATATTCAAAATTAGTGTTTAACACATCTTCCTTAAAATCAGACATCATTGTTATCTGCAAAGTAAACGAAATAAAAGAAAGTTATTTATCAACAAATATAAAAATGGCACAAAAACAAGCAGCTTCAAAAGTGTTTCATAAATTATTTCAAAAGCAACAAGAATCGCTAGATATAGTTTCAACATCCAGGACAAACATTAATTTTTCAACAAATATAATTAAACCTCAAGTCCAATATTTAACTTCACTTCCACTAAAAAAACGTATGATACAAAACATTTTTCTTGAAAAACCACTAGCAATTACATTTGTTAAAGAAAATTCAAAAATAACTAACAAAAACATAAAACATGAAGCTCCCATACAACCTGAACTAAATAAAATAAACAAAGATTATAAAAAATGCATAAATTGTCAATTCAGACCTTTAAATACATATTCTAAACTATAAAAAACGCATATTTGTTTCTTTCAACAGGAAAATGGAAAATTTTTGCAACGAACCATATGATGCCCCAAGATTCAATAGAAATAGACAACATTCCTTCCACACTCTAAATCACATAACTATTTTAATGGATTTTACAATCAAATATGGTCTTCATCCACCACAAATTTACACTTACGAAAGTTGCAATCATGTCACTAAACCTTATTTTGTATCTCAAATAATAGTCCTAGATCATTTAGTATTAAAAACAGCGAAAACAAAAGAAAAAGCGGAAAACAAGGCAGCATTTAACTTACTTTTAATTTTAATTAGAAACTATGACTTATGTGACGAAGAAATCAATACAAATCAAAACAATTTAAGAACGAAAGATCAGTAATCTCAAACAGACTCACGTCAAAAACTGGTAGCATGGTCAAATTCTTGCAAATATTGCAAAACAATCATGCATAGCAGTAAAGAATGTAGTAATCACATAAAAAATATTATCAAACTTTCAAACAAAGTAACTCAAACTTCAGAAAGAAATCTATTTTCACGACTACTCACTCCATTTAGAAAAAGAATTACTCCTAGACGAACTTACGTATAAATTAAATTTTTTTTTACTTACATCCTGACTTTTATATTTTAGCATGTATCAAGAACCTATTGACATTTTAAAACAAAGAAGAACAACACTTACACTCTCCAGCCTAAAAGAACCTCTAAAAAACAGATTTATGGAAATGCAACTGGAAGACTTTAAACCATTACCGGGACAACATGATATTATTCAATTATTACGCTATTTTGTTTTTGAATATGATTTACCACCCCCACAAGTTTATATGTTAATTGAAAAACCAAAAAACCTTCTACCTCAGTACATTGTTTTTATGTCAATAAATAATAAATCAATAAAGAAAAAAGCATATACTCAAGATCTAGCAGGTCAATATGCTGCATTAGGTCTTCTAAAACACTTTGTAAATACACACGATCTAATAGATGAAACAATCAATGTAGAAATAGAAAACCAAAAAACTCGCGAAATTAGCACTCAAACTGACCCCCGGCCAAAATTAATACAATGGAATAATTACTGTAGATATTGTTTTAACAAAGGTCATACATTTAAAAAATGTACTGACTTACAACTTCAAGCATTAAGAGAACCTAACAAACCAACATATTTGTTAACAGGCAACCCATATTTACACAAATTAATTGAATTATTCCACAGAAATAGTAAACAACCTAGAAAAAAAGATTTTAATGAATCCAAACTAATCTAAATTTATTTTCTTTTTGTTATAGCGATTTAACATCAAACTACTTACATTCGCATGCCTCTCTACAAAGAAAGAAGTATTAATTAAAATTTTTTCTCTTTCATTTTTTCTGTTTTAATAGATAATCAAGAAAAACAGCATGACATGGATAAGGTTTACTGCTTTTATTATATTTTGCACCATATTTTTCAAACCATCATATTCATATACACAAATATTCCTACCTAATGAACCTAATATTATTTTTGAATCAGTTAAAGACATCATGTTTCCAACTAACAAAAATCATCTAATAAGTTATGTAAATATAAACGATATATTAAAATTTGGAAAATTGTTAACAAATTTGTTTAAAGAAATAACTACACAATGCACAAATAGATGTTCAAATGACTATATAACAGAACAAATCAAAAGTAAAGAATTTAAATTGCAAAAAACTCTAATAGAAATTGAAAACATTCTTGATAATATCAGTAATACAGACGAAAATAAACGACTTTTTCAAGAAATTATAAAAAAAACAAACTATTTGGATCCAATGTCATTTTGGATACAAAAAGATATAGACATTTTTCCGATGGAATTCTCTAATGATATGATTAAAATCACTCGCATTAATGGAACAATAAATAATTATACCAGTTTGTTTTACAATTTTCCAAGTAAATTTAAAAAGAATTATGAATCATTCGTAAAATTATGGATAAAAGAATTAAGAAAACCTATATACGAATATATTTACTATACACAAAATCTAATAAATATCATAACATATTCTAACAATAACCTATGGCATCCTACATTATTAAAATCTATACCACAAGAAAATCCTAAAAATTGCATTCAAAACAACATTACATTATCGGATTTGCTTAAAAATTCAATAATAACACAATTTATTTTTAAAAACAAATTATATTTCTCATTTACAATACCTATTGTTTCAAAACAACAATATAATGTATATAAACTACATTCAATTCCTTCATTTTATAAATTCAATACAAACTCTAGTATATCTACATACATAAAATATAAAACACAATATATTGCTATCAGTATAAACAATCAAACATATTTTCACATAAATAATTTTTCTTTATGTCATAACACAACAAGTGGAAAACTTTGCCTTAACACACCTGATATTAAATTAACAATAAAAAATTTCATATGTGAAATTGCTTTATTTTTTAACAAACAAACAAACACTTGCACATTATATTTACAATTAGACAAAAATACTGATTGGACTATTCTAGAAAATTCTCAAGCATGGCTTTACTCAAATTTTTACCCTATTAACATTTATATTCATTGCCCTGACAAAAGAACATCTCAAAAAATTATTAAAAATAATTGTATTTTACATATAGAGCCTGAATGTATCATAGAATCAAAAAATTATATTTTTCCTAACATAACTAAAAATACTCAACACACTTCTTCTTACATACCGACTTTAAAAAATGAAGTTTTTTTTAAAAGAAAATTATCCTACACTATTTAATTTAATCAAAAATCCAAATTCAATGTTTAAAAACTTAATAAAATATACAAAAAACGCATCTATCCCAGCATCTGAAATAGAAGAAAAATTAATATTAATAACACAAATCCAAGAATCTAATAAAAATTACATATTATCAATAACAAAATATCAATTATTTCTAAATTATCTTTTACTATCGTTATTAATTTTAATAATTCTTTTAATAGGACTAAGAACTTATTTTTTAATAAAGAAACAATATACGACAATATACAAAACTCACCAAGAACAAAATCTTACACCAGAAGAATGCATAACATTACACGAATCCCCAGTATAAAATATCTGAAACACAAAAACAAATTATAAATTTTTATAATTAACATTATTATTTTCTTTTTTTTTTACACAAAAATAAAACACTTACTCTTTTTAAAAAAGGAAACCTTTCTTCACTTTCAGATGGTAAAAATATCTTATACTTCTTTTTGTTTAAAAGAAAAGGTTTAGTAATCACTCCTCCATTTTCTTTAATACTATCTTTTATTTTTGCAACCCAATTTGCTCTGGTTCTCGGGCTAATGTCCAACCAAGAACAAGGAAGTCTTATTTTTAAATCATTTAGCATAAAGGTAGAATGTTGTACTACACTAACTTTAGTATGTGTTTCAAATCGAACCAAATGTCTGTCCACCTAAAACAAAATGCATACTTTATACAGATATTTTCATAAATGGGTAATATAAAACATATTCAAAATAATAATTTTTTTTTTACTTACAACTTTAAGACAACATTTTTTTATTAAAAAAAAAGAATTATCCATCTGATACACTCCTTTTAAATTGTCCACTTTTACTAAATTCGCAACAGTTTGCCTTAATTCATTTTGTTGACTAATCGGAAAAGTGTTCCACCAGTTGGGTCCTTTAATCAATAATTTTTCAACTTTTATAAAAAAATCTTCTTTGCACTTTCTTTTCTGCCAAATATTCTTCACAAAAACAGGTTTTAAATGCACAGCATCACTTTCCGCATTTAAAGTCGCAATTTTGTCATTTTTTTCTAAAGACACATTAAACTTTTCACTTAAAACATTATTTAACTCTTCTTCACTAGTTACTACAATATCTTGTTTTTCTAAAACATTATCAATTCCTTCTAAACCCGTTTCTGTACTTTCTGCATTATTTGAATCTATATTCCAATTTTCGGATTCTAAAACAGTGTTAAAAAACTCAATCGGATCAGGAAACAAATCCACATTTTCTACAATATTTTCAAAACTACTTGAAGACATTTCGAACTTTTCTGTTTAAAACTCAAAAAGAAACTGAACTGATGCATAAATTCACCTGATCTAACACCCTGTACCTTTTTTGTCAAAAGAAAACCCCACCACAGACAGACCACAGACAACACTAGAAGAGTATAAGCATTAGCATAACCCTTAAAATTTGTCAAAACTAGAGTATCAAAGGAAGATATGATAATGAGAATCGGACCAACTGGCACTTTTTAAAGACAAAATAGGAAGTAACATAGTCAAGTCAATTTTCTTTTAGTTGCATGTGAAAATTTTAAAAAATAATCCAGTAGATAGTAGAAACAGCATGAACAAATTTTTAAACAATATAAATAAATTAACTAAAATTTTTTCTCTTTCTCAAAAGATGCTACCGACCGACAACCAACCGTTAGAAGCTTCTAAATGCGAAAATAATATAAAAAAAGTATATTTAATCAAAGAACTGTTAAAACGATATGCGTGTGTAAAAAAGATTTATAATAGTGCAATAGCATTTTCGCATGATAAAATAATTTGTCAAAATTGTTTTTTTGATTTAGATAATTCTGAACAAGTAAATTTCAATATAGAAGGAGTGCAACATTTATATGTAAGAAACGTTGATGCAACAATAGAGTGTTACAATTGTAAAATTATTTTGTACAATAGTATGCAAAAAGCAAATGAATGCATGGAATGTACGCTTAGTATTTTAGAAACAGAAAGAGAAAAAGTTGAAGAATTTAAAGATGTTCGACTATATTACGACCCTAGGTATTCTGATAAACCAACAAATTACGACTCTGACTCTGACACAATTATTTACGAATACGATTAAATGTTTTTTTTTATTATTAATAAACAAAAATAATAATAAAAAAAATAATAACAATAAGTTATTTTTATTCTTCTAGATAAAATGAATCCGATTACAACTTTAGAAAATCTTGCTGTTCAATTCTCATTTTCTTACCCCATATACACAATACCAGACGCGAAGATTTCTGCAAATATTGCAACTTTGTCTATTGAACAAGATAAAAATCACATCGAAATTAACATTGAAAAATTACAAAATAAAAAAGAAACAAAAAGAAAATTAGCGGAAATAATGTTAATAAGACTAAAACAAAAATACGATTTTAATGAAAAAAAAGAAGCAATAGATACTTGGAGTGATAAAATCCAATTAATTAAATGGAGCAGTTCTTGTGAAAGGTGTTACGGAAGATATCATGTAGCAAAAAATTGCCTAAATTACAAAAAAAATAATAAAAATTATAAAGATTAAGACAAATTCTTTTTCTCTCGCTATAAAATAAGTAAATAAACAAATAAAATATGTGCATGCTATCTTCTAAACATTTAGTTATATATCTATTGTGTGTGTGTGAAAAATAAAAAAACAAAAAACAAAAAAAAATAAATAAATAAAAAAATATAATAATAATAAAAATAAACAAAAAAAATAATAAAAATATAAACTAAATAAAAAATGTGTATGTTCTACACTTAACTTTAATACAATTGTAAATTTTTAACTCAAAATGCAAAAATAAGAATTTGGAAATTGTTCAATTTCATTTTTTCAATTTCCAAATTTCTGAAGGGGGAGGTGTTACGTCATCGTAACGTATTTTTCAATATTAATAATAATATAAATAATTATAATAATAATGGGAATAACAATAAATAATTGTTATTAACATATTATTAACAGTTATAAACAATTATTAAATAATGAAAATAGTAATAATAAGAATAATAAAATAATAATTAAATTTAAACAATGATAATGTGTAAGAACGAATAATCACTGCTAATAACAAAATAGTAGTAATTATTATAACAATAATAACAATAATATGCAATTGTAATAATAATAAAAAGATAGTAATAAAAAACAACAATAATAGTTAATAATAACAAGATAATAACAATTTGTAGCAATAAATAATAATAATTAATTATAACAATAATATCAAAATAATAATAAATAATTGTAACATTAATAACAAATAGTAATGATTTATTGTAACAAATAGTAATTAAATGTAATAACAAAGTAACAATTATTAATAACAAGTTAATAATAATTTGTAATAACAAAATAACAACAAATAATAGTTAATAATAAGATAATAATAAATTGTAATAATAATTAACAACATGTTATAATAATGTAATCAATAATAACAAATTGTAATAACAAGTTAACAACAAATTGTAAATAACAAATTGTAATAACAAGTTAATAACAAATTGTTAATAATAACTATAAATAATTAAGAAACAACATAAAAATATAATATTAAATTGTAAAAACATATGACTAAGAAGTTGTGAGCACGTGTGACCTAAAGACTGAGTCAGCGCAAGTGTTTCTCTAACAATGGGTTTCTCAAACACATGGCAAATGGCATCGAAATCCAAAATACATGGCAAATGGCATCGAAGTTCCAAATACATGGTAAAAGGCATCGAAATCTCAAACACATGGCAAATGGCATTCTCGTTTGGATATAAAAAGAGCTAGATTATCAAACGATCTTCAGTCTTAATTTTTTCATCGTAACAAGTGGTTCTCTTCGTGATAGTGCTCGCAACCCCAGTATAGTAGTTGTCCTGATCTTTACGTAAATTTCTAAATTCAGTGAATCTTGAAGTCAAATTTGGTGTTTGAAAGATTGTTCGAGTGACGACAAAAGCTGAAAGAAAACCATTCAACTGCCTGATTTACGAGTGTCGTAAATCTTCCACCTGTACCATTTAGTAACCGATTAACGCACAATTGGCATTGTTTCCCATCGGCGCCAGCCAGGACCAAAAACTTGCTTTTCTAAGGTAAACAGAGAAACCACTTAAGACTCGTTTTTAGAAAACTAGTGCTCATTTCATCTTTTCATAATTTTGATCTTTTAAATATACTGTGTTCAAATAAATTTATTCTTGTCATTTATCCAACCTCGTCCCAACTTTAAATTTTCTAAATTAAAGTTAAATCGAGAAAAAATAGGGAATATAATAATAAGGTTAGACATAACATTACATTGAATTTATAGCTCTAAAATCACTACATATTTAACACTTTTATTTTCTTTTTTATTTTGTGTTCTTGTATAATCAGGCTGTTTCTAAACACTAAACATTTTTGTGTGTCCTCAAAGTATGCATTAGACTGTATTTCGATGTGACTAAATGATTATATGATTGTTAAATACTGTAAATTATTGTTACAGTAAGTTTATAGCTCTAAAACCACTAAATATTTAACACTTTCATTTTCTTGTTTATTTTATGTTGTTGTATAATCAGGCTGTTTCTAAACACTAAACTTTTTAGTGTGTCCTCAAAGTATGCACTTGATGGTATTTTGGGGTTTAATTTGTCATTAAATTAAGTGTCACTTAAGTTTTCCTTAAATTCATTTTAATACACAAAGTATGGTTTTAGCTGTATATTTAAAGATTAATTTTTAATCTTTCGCATGCTTTAAAAAATTCCATTCTTTGCAGTGTCCTCAAAGTATGCATTAGACTGTATTTCGATGTGACTAAATGATTATATGATTGTTAATTACTGTAAATTATTGTTACAGTAAGTTTATAGCTCTAAAACCACTACATATTTAACACTTTCATTTTCTTGTTTATTTTATGTTGTTGTATAATCAGGCTGTTTCTAAACACTAAACTCTTTAGTGTGTCCTCAAAGTATGCACTTGATGGTATTTTGGGGTTTAATTTGTCATTAAATTAAGTGTCACTTAAGTTTTCCTTAAATTCATTTTAATACACGATGTATGGTTTTAGCTGTATACTTAAAGATTAATTTTTAATATTTCGCATGCTTTAAAAAATTCCATTCTTTGCAGTGTCCTCAAAGTATGCATTAGACTGTATTTCGATGTGACTAAATGATTATATGATTGTTAAATACTGTAAATTATTGTTACAGTAAGTTTATAGCTCTAAAACCACTACATATTTAACACTATCATTTTCTTGTTTATTTTATGTTGTTGTATAATCAGGCTGTTTCTAAACACTAAACTCTTTAGTGTGCCCTCAAAGTATGCACTTGATGGTATTTTGGGGTTTAATTTGTCATTAAATTAAGTGTCACTTAAGTTTTCCTTAAATTCATTTTAATACACGATGTATGGTTTTAGCTGTATACTTAAAGATTAATTTTTAATATTTCGCATGCTTTAAAAAATTCCATTCTTTGCAGTGTCCTCAAAGTATGCATTAGACTGTATTTCGATGTGACTAAATGATTATATGATTGTAAATTACTGTAATTTATTGTTACAGTAAGTTTATAGCTCTAAAACCACTACATATTTAACACTTTCATTTTCTTGTTTATTTTATCTTGTTGTATAATCAGGCTGTTTCTAAACACTAAACTCTTTAGTGTGTCCTCAAAGTATGCACTTGATGGTATTTTAGGGTTTAATTTGTCATTAAATTAAGTGTCACTTAAGTTTTTCTTTAATTAATTTTAATACACGAAGTATGGTTTTAGCTGTATATTTAAAGATTAATTTTTAATATTTCACATGCTTTAAAAAATTCCATTCTTTGCAGTGTCCTCAAAGTATGCATTAGACTGTATTTCGATGTGACTAAATGATTATATGATTGTTAATTACTGTAAATTATTGTTACAGTAAATTTATAGCTCTAAAACCACTACATATTTAACACTTTCATTTTCTTGTTTATTTTATGTTGTTGTATAATCAGGCTGTTTCTAAACACTAAACTCTTTAGTGTGTCCTCAAAGTATGCAGTTGATGGAATTTTGGGAATTACTTTGTCATTAAAATAAGTGTCACTTAAGTTTTCCTTAAATTCATTTTAATACACAATGTATGGTTTTAGCTGTATACTTAAAGATTAATTTTTAATATTTCGCTTGCTTTAAAAAATTCCATTCTTTGCAGTGTCCTCAAAGTATGCATTAGACTGTATTTCGATGTGACTAAATGATTATATGATTGTTAATTACTGTAAATTATTGTTACAGTAAGTTTATAGCTCTAAAACCACTTCATATTTAACACTTTCATTTTCTTTTTTATTTTATGTAGTTGTATAATCAGGCTGTTTCTAAACACTAAACTCTTTAGTGTGTCCTCAAAGTATGCACTTGATGGTATTTTGGGGTTTAATTTGTCATTAAATTAAGTGTCACTTAAGTTTTCCTTAAATTCATTTTAATACACGATGTATGGTTTTAGCTGTATACTTAAAGATTAATTTTTAATATTTCGCATGCTTTAAAAAATTCCATTCTTTGCAGTGTCCTCAAAGTATGCATTAGACTGTATTTCGATGTGACTCAATGATTATATGATTGTTAATTACTGTAAATTATTGTTACAGTAAGTTTATAGCTCTAAAACCACTTCATATTTAACACTTTCATTTTCTTTTTTATTTTATGTAGTTGTATAATCAGGCTGTTTCTAAACACTAAACTCTTTAGTGTGTCCTCAAAGTATGCAATTGATGGTATTTTGGGGTTTAATTTGTCATTAAATTAAGTGTCACTTAAGTGTTCCTTAAATTCATTTTAATACACGATGTATGGTTTTAGCTGTATACTTAAAGATTAATTTTTAATATTTCGCATGCTTTAAAAAATTCCATTCTTTGCAGTGTCCTCAAAGTATGCATTAGACTGTATTTCGATGTGACTCAATGATTATATGATTGTTAATTACTGTAAATTATTGTTACAGTAAGTTTATAGCTCTAAAACCACTACATATTTAACACTTTCATTTTCTTTTTTATTTTATGTTGCTATATAATCAGGAGGTTTCTAAACATTAAACTTATTGATGTGTCCTCAAAGTATGCAGTTGATGGAATTTTGGGAATTACTTTGTCATTAAATTAGGGGTTACTGTAAATTTTTCTATAATTAATTTTAATACATCAAATGTGGATTAAGCTGTATATTTCTAATTTAATGCTTGACAAGAAATTTTTAAAAATTCACATGCTTTAAAAATCTCCATTCTTTGAAGTGTCCTAAAAATATGCATTAGACTGTATTTCGATGTTACTAAATGATTATATGATTGTTAATTACTGTAAATAATTGTTACATTGAATTTATAGCTCTAAAATCACTACATATTTAACACTTTTATTTTCTTTTTTATTTTGTGTTCTTGTATAATCAGGCTGTTTCTAAACACTAAACATTTTTGTGAGTCCTCAAAGTATGCATTAGACTGTATTTCGATGTGACTAAATGATTATATGATTGTTAAATACTGTAAATTATTGTTACAGTAAGTTTATAGCTCTAAAACCACTACATATTTAACACTTTCATTTTCTTGTTTATTTTATGTTGTTGTATACTGCCGTACTGACGAAGAAAGTCACTATCTACATTTTAAGTCGAACGGAGATATTTAATGAAACGCGTTTGCATTAGTTCCTTTTATTGTATTATATTTTTTGAAAAAACACTCATCGTTCTTAAGTAAAATGGAGACGCTCTGTCGATTGGTGCAAAAAAAATTATAAATTTTAATTGTTTATATGCAAAACTTTAGATAGTTATTATACACATAACTTTTGCATGTGCGAAATCGTCGGAAAAACTGGGGTACTATGTACATAGTGACTTTTTTCATCAGCTTTTCTCGGCTACTGAGGCTCGAAATACTGAAATTCTTGTAGATAGGACCGTTGTTTTGGAGATAGTGACTTTCTTCATCAGTATTTCACCAAAATCGATGTAGATAGGCTAATTAAGCATTTAATTATCTCGAAACTTAATTAATATTTTTAATTATGGATTGCACATTTAGATTCTAATTTTTATTACGAATCCAACGGTATAAATAACTCATTTTTCGTCAAAAATGTAGATAGTGACTTTCTTTGTCAGTACGGCAGTATAATCAGGCTGTTTCTAAACACTAAACTTTTTAGTGTGTCCTCAAAGTATGCACTTGATGGTATTTTGGGGTTTAATTTGTCATTAAATTAAGTGTCACTTAAGTTTTCCTTAAATTCATTTTAATACACAAAGTATGGTTTTAGCTGTATACTTAAAGATTAATTTTTAATATTTCGCATGCTTTAAAAAATTCCATTCTTTGCAGTGTCCTCAAAGTATGCATTAGACTGTATTTCGATGTGACTAAATGATTATATGATTGTTAAATACTGTAAATTATTGTTACAGTAAGTTTATAGCTCTAAAACCACTACATATTTAACACTTTCATTTTCTTGTTTATTTTATGTTGTTGTATAATCAGGCTGTTTCTAAACACTAAACTCTTTAGTGTGCCCTCAAAGTATGCACTTGATGGTATTTTGGGGTTTAATTTGTCATTAAATTAAGTGTCACTTAAGTTTTCCTTAAATTCATTTTAATACACAATGTATGGTTTTAGCTGTATACTTAAAGATTAATTTTTAATATTTCGCATGCTTTAAAAAATTCCATTCTTTGCAGTGTCCTCAAAGTATGCATTAGACTGTATTTCGATGTGACTAAATGATTATATGATTGTAAATTACTGTAATTTATTGTTACAGTAAGTTTATAGCTCTAAAACCACTACATATTTAACACTTTCATTTTCTTGTTTATTTTATCTTGTTGTATAATCAGGCTGTTTCTAAACACTAAACTCTTTAGTGTGTCCTCAAAGTATGCACTTGATGGTATTTTAGGGTTTAATTTGTCATTAAATTAAGTGTCACTTAAGTTTTTCTTTAATTAATTTTAATACACGAAGTATGGTTTTAGCTGTATATTTAAAGATTAATTTTTAATATTTCACATGCTTTAAAAAATTCCATTCTTTGCAGTGTCCTCAAAGTATGCATTAGACTGTATTTCGATGTGACTAAATGATTATATGATTGTTAAATACTGTAAATTATTGTTACAGTAAGTTTATAGCTCTAAAACCACTACATATTTAACACTTTCATTTTCTTGTTTATTTTATGTTGTTGTATAATCAGGCTGTTTCTAAACACTAAACTCTTTAGTGTGTCCTCAAAGTATGCAGTTGATGGAATTTTGGGAATTACTTTGTCATTAAATTAAGTGTCACTTAAGTTTTCCTTAAATTCATTTTAATACACGATGTATGGTTTTAGCTGTATACTTAAAGATTAATTTTTAATATTTCGCATGCTTTAAAAAATTCCATTCTTTGAAGTGTCCTCAAAATATGCATTAGACTGTATTTCGATGTTACTAAATGATTATATGATTGTTAATTACTGTAAATAATTGTTACATTGAACTTATAGCTCTAAAATCACTACATATTTAACACTTTTAATTTCTTTTTTATTTTGTGTTCTTGTATAATCAGGCTGTTTCTAAACACTAAACATTTTTGTGTGTCCTCAAAGTATGCATTAGACTGTATTTCGATGTGACTAAATGATTATATGATTGTTAAATACTGTAAATTATTGTTACAGTAAGTTTATAGCTCTAAAACCACTACATATTTAACACTTTCATTTTCTTGTTTATTTTATGTTGTTGTATAATCAGGCTGTTTTAAAACACTAAACTCTTTAGTGTGTCCTCAAAGTATGCACTTGATGGTATTTTGGGGTTTAATTTGTCATTAAATTAAGTGTCACTTAAGTGTTCCTTAAATTCATTTTAATACACGATGTATGGTTTTAGCTGTATACTTAAAGATTAATTTTTAATATTTCGCATGCTTTAAAAAATTCCATTCTTTGCAGTGTCCTCAAAGTATGCATTAGACTGTATTTCGATGTGACTAAATGATTATATGATTGTTAAATACTGTAAATTATTGTTACAGTAAGTTTATAGCTCTAAAACCACTACATATTTAACACTTTCATTTTCTTTTTTATTTTATGTAGTTGTATAATCAGGCTGTTTCTAAACACTAAACTATTTAGTGTGTCCTCAAAGTATGCATTTGATGGTATTTTGGGGTTTAATTTGTCATTAAATTAAGTGTCACTTAAGTGTTCCTTAAATTCATTTTAATACACGATTTATGGTTTTAGCTGTATACTTAAAGATTAATTTTTAATTTTTCGCATGCTTTAAAAAATTCCATTCTTTGCAGTGTCCTCAAAGTATGCATTAGACTGTATTTCGTTGTGACTAAATGATTATATGATTGTTAAATACTGTAAATTATTGTTACAGTAAGTTTATAGCTC